>OY986436.1:63869126-64139126 GCA_963920525.1 Dichetophora obliterata
CAGACAGATAGTCAGATGGATGGATGGACGGATGGATAGCTAGCTAGATGGAGGTATGATTGATCAAGCTGACTGAAGTATGATGAGTGATGTTGTTGTTGTTGTTGGTATAAATCTAATTTTAAGTTTAAGGTGATAAGCCCAAGCTTCATAGCAAGCAGAATGTTTATAGATTTAAGTCGCTACATAAACTTAGGTGTTGTTGTTGTTGTTGGTATAAATCAACATTTCAAGTTTAAGGTGATAAGCCCAAGCTTCATGGCAATCATTATAAGCGGACCCAAAAACGAAAGTTTTATGAAATATTTGTTCTTTTGCTCACGAAACAACAAGACGCTTTATTTTAAAAATCAAGATGGCACAAAGGGAGTATCTACAAATCCGTGCAAATGAGCGCAGAAGTATAAGAGAGGAGTGGATGAGAAGACTCCACAGGAAAAAAACAGGACTAATCAATGTCCATCAAAATTTAAGAGGTATTTTTTTTTTTTTTTTTTTTTTTTTTTTTTTTTTTTTTTTTTATTGTTAATTGTAACACATATTTTTATTCTTTTTATTTTCAGCTCCAAGATCATATAAGTCGTACGAGTTTGTAGATGATGATCTAGTTTCGCCAACACGATCATCTGGAATTTCATCCGAAACGTTAAGTTTCGGATCAAATCATGCAAAATACAACACAATAAAGCAGATTAAAGAAATAGATGATATGGTGGCCGAGGAAGATATCTCAAAAAGATTGTGGAAATCAAATCCACAATCATTTTTAGATGAGTATATAGCTATTCTGAAAACAAATTGCTGGGTGGAAAACCTGTACGAGGGGCTTATCGCAGAGTGTGAAAAACTGCGAGGGCACAACACACCTCAGCAACTAAAAAAGTGCTGCCTTGAGGTAATAAACGTTGAACGGCGAGTTGGTGAAGAATACCGTACCCTTCGTCCTCCCGCTCCTATCTATGAATTAGGATGGGGGGACTGAAATTCTCAAATTTCAAATTTTGTATTAATTTTAGCTAAAACACACACACACACACACACACACACACACACACATAAATAAAAAATCCAAATAAAAAAATGTCTTCTATTTCTTATAAGAAAAACGTTTAGAAAAAGTAAGTATCAATTCTCAATATCGCTGATAATGGAGATGGTAGCAGCAATGATGATGTGCCAGTCACATACCATTATGTGTGGATAAAAAGCCTTTCACGGCTTTTGTCTAGACAATTATCGGCACATGATGGATGCAAATATTTTTGCGATAGATGTTTGCACTACTTCCACTCAGCACTCGAGTTGGAGCAGCACAGCGAGGACTGCAGCAAACTAAACAACTGTAAAATAAGGATGCCGATAGAAGCTGAGAAGGAGGTTTGCTTTAAAAATTTTAAAAATAAGATTATGACCCCATTTGTGGTATATGCCGATTTGGAGTGCATTTTGGCAAAGTCCATTGTTGGAAATGCATACCAGAAGCATATACCATATAGTGTGGGTTTTTATGTTAAGTGTGCGTATGACCCCACGTTATCGTTTTATAAAAGCTATCGTGGGGCAGATTGTATTGCGTGGTTCGTTTCGGAACTTAATAATTTTGCTGAAGATGTTGAAACTGTCTTTCTTTGCCCATGGATGACATGACTGTTGAGCAAGTTCAAAGTTTCACGATCGCCAACACATGTCACATATGTGAGAAAGCCTTCACCGGTGATAATGTCAAGGTACGCAATCATTGTCATCTTACCGGTGTTTATCGAGGCCCAGCGCATAAGGGGTGCAACATAAACTTCAAAGACTCGCACACAATACCCATAATTTTTCATAATCTCACCGGTTATGACTCGCATTTCATTTTTAAAAATTTAGCCACAGATTTAAAGGGACGTATTGACCTTCTACCAATAAACAGAGAACGTTACATTTCATTTACAAAACGACTGGACGAATATGTAATAAAATATCGGTTTATTGACTCATTCAGATTTATGGCGAGTAGCTTAGATACTTTAGCCTCACATCTACCAAATTGCAATATTCTAAAATCGGAGTTTAACAATTTAAATGATGAACAATTAAATTTGCTGACACGTAAGGGTGTCTTTCCGTATGACTACTGCGATGATGTAGTTAAATTTTCAGAAACATCATTACCCGATATTACACATTTCTACAATCAACTCAATGATACAAACATCAGCGCAGAGGATTATGCGCATGCACAAAAAGTCTGGACTGAATTAAGTATTAATAATTTGGGGGAATATTCAGATATTTATTTGAAAACAGACGTTTTACTATTATCAGATGTTTTCGAACAATTTCGCACAAGTTGTCATAGAACTTATGGCCTAGATCCCGCACATTATTTCACTCTACCTGGTTATACATGGGATGCAATGCTTAAGCATACTGATATAACCCTTGAGCTATTGACAGATATTGATATGCTCATGTTTGTAGAGCGAGGTATTCGTGGGGGTCTTAGCCAGTGTACTAAGCGTTATTCGAAAGCCAACAATAAGTATACGCCTGATTTCGATGAGGCTCAACCATCCAAATTCTTAATGTATTATGACATTAATAATCAGTATGGTTGGGCCATGTCTCAATTTCTCCCCCACAGTGAGTTTCATTGGCTGTAAGATTTTCTAAATTTTAATGTTGAAGCCATAGCTGACGATTCAGATGTAGGATATATTCTCGAGGTAGATTTAGAGTATCCAATTAATCTCCACGATTACCATAAAGATCTCCCCTTTTGCCCTGATCATATTACAACTCCAGGATCAAAGCAGAAAAAACTGTTGGCAACTTTGGGTGGTAGCGTGAGATATATTATCCACTACAGAAATCTAAAGCAGGCTTTGATATATGCATTAAGGCTATCTAAAATTCACAAAATTTTGAAATTTAGACAATCTGCATGGTTGAAGTCATATATCGATCTAAACACGAGTCTTCGAACAGCAGCTATAAATGAGTTTGAGAAGAATCTTTTCAAACTCATGAATTATGCTGTGTTTGGGAAAACTATGGAAAACATTCGTAAACATAGTGTTGTTAAATTGGTGACGAGTTGGTTAGGTCGATATGGTGCCGAAGCCCTTATTTCTAAGCCTGAGTTTAAGGCCTCAACAATATTTTGCGAAAATTTGGTGGCAATTGAACTCAATAAAACTGAGGTATACTTCAATAAGCCCATTTATGTTGGTATGTGCATCCTTGATTTAGCTAAAACAACCATTTATGATTTTCATTATGGTTATATGGCTCCGCAATTTGGTTCCGATTGTAGCATTTGCTATACTGATACCGATTCACTAATTTATGAGGTGACTTGTAAAGACTTGTATGAGGTCATCAAACGCGATTGATTTATACACTTTGATACAAGCGACTATCCTATTGACAACGTGTGGGATATTCCTCAAGTCAATAAAAAAGTTTTGGGTCTCATGAAAGATGAGAATAATGGGAGTATCATGACTGAATTTGTGGGGCTCCGTGCAAAAATGTATGCGATACGTGTAGAGGGTGAAGATTCAACAAAAAAATCGAAAGGTGTAAAAAGAAACATAGTCAAGACTAAAATAGCGTTTAGTGACTATGTTGATTGCCTTGAAAACAACGTTGAAAAGACAGTTCAGCAAAATTTGATTCAGTCGCGGAAACATGAAGTAAGCTCAATCATACAAACAAAAATTGCATTAAGCCCTCATGATAATAAGCGATTTTTGGTAGCAAATAGTAATGAGACATTACCGTGGGGTCATTTCAGTATTATGGAGTAGAATAATATTACTTAAGAATAAATGTTTATTTTTAAGATTTTAAATTGTAAAAGATATATGATTAAGAAGAACAAAAATAAAATTTTTATAACGTTGTACAAAATATATTTATTTTATTTTTTAAACTTTACTCTGCTCTTGGAATTTTATAATAATAATCTCTAGTATGGGTAAGTATCTGATGTCGATGATGATTATGATGACTTACAAAGAAACAAAATGGATTTTAAGTATTTTATTTTTCCCTTTATTCTTTCAGCCTATTTTTGAAAACAAAAATTTCAAACATAAATGTCCACAATTAATTGTGTTAAAATTTTGATATCATTCACAAAATTGTGCCCTACTGCGCAGTCGGCGTAGTACGATCAGCCAAGTTGGCCGATAGTAGGGTGGCTGAAGCGTGTTGTTGTTGTTGCAAATTGGAGATAAGCATACAAGATGTACGGATGGAGGGATAGCTAGGGGGTATGATTGGTCAAGCTAGCTGAAGTAGAACGGTTGAAGCGTGCTGCTGCTATAAATTGTAGATAAGCACACAATATGGACGGACGGATGGATTGATAGTCAGATGGGCAATGACATATGTTCTAGAAGCTTCTAGAACCTTCTAGAACATTCTAGAACATTCTAGAAGTAATTGAAATTGGAGATAAGCATGCAAGATGGACGGACAGATGGATTGATAGCCAGATGGGCTATGACATATGTTCTAGAAGCTTCTAGAACCTTCTAGAACATTCTAGAACATTCTAGAAGTAATTGAAATTGGAGAGAAAGCAAGCATAGAAGACGAATGGGCAGACAGTCAGTCAGTCAGATAGTCAGATGGATGGACGGACGGACGGATAGCTAGCTAGATGGAGGTATGATTGATCAAACTAGCTGAAGCGGGAGATAAGCATGCAAGTTAGACGGATGGACGGACAGATGGTCAGATGGTCAGATGGATGGACGGACGGAGGGGATAGCTAGAAGGGGGTATGATTGTTCAAGCTGGCTGAAGTATGACGGTTGGTGTTGTTGTTGTTGTTATAAATACAAATTTTTTAGTTTAAGATGATAAGCCCAAGCTTCATAGCAAGCAGAATGTTTATAGATTTAAGTCGCTACATAAACGTCGGTGTTGTTGTTGTTGTTATAAATCAGCATTTCAAGTTTAAGGTGATAAGCTCAGACCCAAAACCGCAAGCTGAAGATAAGGAAACAGTACAGAAGTAAAATATTTTTTTATTTTTTTCCCATGCTTGTTTAATATGTTTATGAATTTAAGTCGTTACAAATTGCATGTTAAAGGTGATAAGCCCAGACCCCCACAACATAAATCATGTAAAGCTATTTCTTGAAGATTAAATTGAGTGTAGTTGTTAAGCATTTAATAAATTTAATATGAGTTGGTTGACTAATCTAAAAACAAAGTATGAAAGCAGCAAAAAAAAAATTAAGCTAACGATCGAAAGCGATATCATAACCATGACCATACACAACTATACTGATATAAATAAAACAAAACGAGTTGATATGAACTAAGACTGATTGGCTTTTTATAAATAATTGTCGTTAGTATATATTCTTTTCCAAGTAAAGGTTAAATGAAAAGTGAATTAAAATTAATAAAAGGACCCGATTATATACGAAAACAATTAGTAGTTTACAATATGCGATTCTTAAAACAACATAAGTCAATTAACGTAAAGAATATTGATTCAAAGTTAAATTCGTCAAATAGAACACGGCACAGCTCATTACTACCAAACTCTATTCGTGGTCCCATTGTTGGACCTTCAAATTGTGGGAAAACAAATGTGATGATTAGCCTTATTGAAAGTCCCAATGGACTGAAATTTCAAAGTATTTACTTATACTCAAAGTCGGCACAGCAGCCGAAATATCAATACTTGGAGCGTCTAATTAAACCTATTAAGGGGATTCATTTTTCATCATTTTTCAATAATGATGACGTCATATCTCCAGACGAAGTGCAGCCCAACTCAATATTTATATATGATGATGTAGCATGTGAGAAACAAAATCACATACGCTCATACTTCTGCATGGGACGCCACAAGGATGTTGACAGCTTTTACTTATGTCAAACTTATACATGTATACCAAAACACCTAATTCGCGATAATGCTAATATGATTATAATATTTAAACGATCATGTTGGTTCTGATATGTCTTTTAAGACATTTCGTGACTTATGTTCAAAGTGTTGGAAAGAAAACTATAGCTTTCTAGTTATAAACAAGGATGATCCCAGAAATAATGGAGGCTATAGGAAGGGATTCAATGTTTTTATTATTCTATAAAAGTAAACAGTATAGATATTTTAAAATCAGTACAACAAATGCTGCTTAACGGATGACATTAAACAGCTAACTGTTAAACAGCCAACCGCTAAACTGGGCTGCACTGTTAAACAGCCAACCGCTAAACAGCTAACTGCTAAGCAGTTATTTATGAACAGTTATGTTCAAAGTGTTGGAAAGAAAACTATAGCTTTTTTGTAAAGTCCAATAATTGTACTGCTTAGCAGTTAGCTGTTTAGCGGTTGGCTGTTTAACAGTGCAGCCCAGTTTAGCGGTTGGCTGTTTAACAGTTAGCTGTTTAATGTCATCCGTTAAGCAGCATTTGTTGTACTGATTTTAAAATATCTATACTGTTTACTTTTATAGAATAATAAAAACATTGAATCCCTTCCTATAGCCTCCATTATTTCTGGGATCATCCTTGTTTATAACTAGAAAGCTATAGTTTTCTTTCCAACACTTTGAACATAAGTCACGAAATGTCTTAAAAGACATATCAGAACCAACATGATCGTTTAAATATTATAATCATATTAGCATTATCGCGAATTAGGTGTTTTGGTATACATGTATAAGTTTGACATAAGTAAAAGCTGTCAACATCCTTGTGGCGTCCCATGCAGAAGTATGAGCGTATGTGATTTTGTTTCTCACATGCTACATCATCATATATAAATATTGAGTTGGGCTGCACTTCGTCTGGAGATATGACGTCATCATTATTGAAAAATGATGAAAAATGAATCCCCTTAATAGGTTTAATTAGACGCTCCAAGTATTGATATTTCGGCTGCTGTGCCGACTTTGAGTATAAGTAAATACTTTGAAATTTCAGTCCATTGGGACTTTCAATAAGGCTAATCATCACATTTGTTTTCCCACAATTTGAAGGTCCAACAATGGGACCACGAATAGAGTTTGGTAGTAATGAGCTGTGCCGTGTTCTATTTGACGAATTTAACTTTGAATCAATATTCTTTACGTTAATTGACTTATGTTGTTTTAAGAATCGCATATTGTAAACTACTAATTGTTTTCGTATATAATCGGGTCCTTTTATTAATTTTAATTCACTTTTCATTTAACCTTTACTTGGAAAAGAATATATACTAACGACAATTATTTATAAAAAGCCAATCAGTCTTAGTTCATATCAACTCGTTTTGTTTTATTTATATCAGTATAGTTGTGTATGGTCATGGTTATGATATCGCTTTCGATCGTTAGCTTAATTTTTTTTTTGCTGCTTTCATACTTTGTTTTTAGATTAGTCAACCAACTCATATTAAATTTATTAAATGCTTAACAACTACACTCAATTTAATCTTCAAGAAATAGCTTTACATGATTTATGTTGTGGGGGTCTGGGCTTATCACCTTTAACATGCAATTTGTAACGACTTAAATTCATAAACATATTAAACAAGCATGGGAAAAAAATAAAAAAATATTTTACTTCTGTACTGTTTCCTTATCTTCAGCTTGCGGTTTTGGGTCTGAGCTTATCACCTTAAACTTGAAATGCTGATTTATAACAACAACAACAACACCGACGTTTATGTAGCGACTTAAATCTATAAACATTCTGCTTGCTATGAAGCTTGGGCTTATCATCTTAAACTAAAAAATTTGTATTTATAACAACAACAACAACACCAACCGTCATACTTCAGCCAGCTTGAACAATCATACCCCCTTCTAGCTATCCCCTCCGTCCGTCCATCCATCTGACCATCTGACCATCTGTCCGTCCATCCGTCTAACTTGCATGCTTATCTCCCGCTTCAGCTAGTTTGATCAATCATACCTCCATCTAGCTAGCTATCCGTCCGTCCGTCCATCCATCTGACTATCTGACTGACTGACTGTCTGCCCATTCGTCTTCTATGCTTGCTTTCTCTCCAATTTCAATTACTTCTAGAATGTTCTAGAATGTTCTAGAAGGTTCTAGAAGCTTCTAGAACATATGTCATAGCCCATCTGGCTATCAATCCATCTGTCCGTCCATCTTGCATGCTTATCTCCAATTTCAATTACTTCTAGAATGTTCTAGAATGTTCTAGAAGGTTCTAGAAGCTTCTAGAACATATGTCATTGCCCATCTGACTATCAATCCATCCGTCCGTCCATATTGTGTGCTTATCTACAATTTATAGCAGCAGCACGCTTCAACCGTTCTACTTCAGCTAGCTTGACCAATCATACCCCCTAGCTATCCCTCCATCCGTACATCTTGTATGCTTATCTCCAATTTGCAACAACAACAACACGCTTCAGCCACCCTACTATCGGCCAACTTGGCTGATCGTACTACGCCGACTGCGCAGTAGGGCACAATTTTGTGAATGATATCAAAATTTTAACACAATTAATTGTGGACATTTATGTTTGAAATTTTTGTTTTCAAAAATAGGCTGAAAGAATAAAGGGAAAAATAAAATACTTAAAATCCATTTTGTTTCTTTGTAAGTCATCATAATCATCATCGACATCAGATACTTACCCATACTAGAGATTATTATTATAAAATTCCAAGAGCAGAGTAAAGTTTAAAAAATAAAATAAATATATTTTGTACAACGTTATAAAAATTTTATTTTTGTTCTTCTTAATCATATATCTTTTACAATTTAAAATCTTAAAAATAAACATTTATTCTTAAGTAATATTATTCTACTCCATAATACTGAAATGACCCCACGGTAATGTCTCATTACTATTTGCTACCAAAAATCGCTTATTATCATGAGGGCTTAATGCAATTTTTGTTTGTATGATTGAGCTTACTTCATGTTTCCGCGACTGAATCAAATTTTGCTGAACTGTCTTTTCAACGTTGTTTTCAAGGCAATCAACATAGTCACTAAACGCTATTTTAGTCTTGACTATGTTTCTTTTTACACCTTTCGATTTTTTTGTTGAATCTTCACCCTCTACACGTATCGCATACATTTTTGCACGGAGCCCCACAAATTCAGTCATGATACTCCCATTATTCTCATCTTTCATGAGACCCAAAACTTTTTTATTGACTTGAGGAATATCCCACACGTTGTCAATAGGATAGTCGCTTGTATCAAAGTGTATAAATCAATCGCGTTTGATGACCTCATACAAGTCTTTACAAGTCACCTCATAAATTAGTGAATCGGTATCAGTATAGCAAATGCTACAATCGGAACCAAATTGCGGAGCCATATAACCATAATGAAAATCATAAATGGTTGTTTTAGCTAAATCAAGGATGCACATACCAACATAAATGGGCTTATTGAAGTATACCTCAGTTTTATTGAGTTCAATTGCCACCAAATTTTCGCAAAATATTGTTGAGGCCTTAAACTCAGGCTTAGAAATAAGGGCTTCGGCACCATATCGACCTAACCAACTCGTCACCAATTTAACAACACTATGTTTACGAATGTTTTCCATAGTTTTCCCAAACACAGCATAATTCATGAGTTTGAAAAGATTCTTCTCAAACTCATTTATAGCTGCTGTTCGAAGACTCGTGTTTAGATCGATATATGACTTCAACCATGCAGATTGTCTAAATTTCAAAATTTTGTGAATTTTAGATAGCCTTAATGCATATATCAAAGCCTGCTTTAGATTTCTGTAGTGGATAATATATCTCACGCTACCACCCAAAGTTGCCAACAGTTTTTTCTGCTTTGATCCTGGAGTTGTAATATGATCAGGGCAAAAGGGGAGATCTTTATGGTAATCGTGGAGATTAATTGGATACTCTAAATCTACCTCGAGAATATATCCTACATCTGAATCGTCAGCTATGGCTTCAACATTAAAATTTAGAAAATCTTACAGCCAATGAAACTCACTGTGGGGGAGAAATTGAGACATGGCCCAACCATACTGATTATTAATGTCATAATACATTAAGAATTTGGATGGTTGAGCCTCATCGAAATCAGGCGTATACTTATTGTTGGCTTTCGAATAACGCTTAGTACACTGGCTAAGACCCCCACGAATACCTCGCTCTACAAACATGAGCATATCAATATCTGTCAATAGCTCAAGGGTTATATCAGTATGCTTAAGCATTGCATCCCATGTATAACCAGGTAGAGTGAAATAATGTGCGGGATCTAGGCCATAAGTTCTATGACAACTTGTGCGAAATTGTTCGAAAACATCTGATAATAGTAAAACGTCTGTTTTCAAATAAATATCTGAATATTCCCCCAAATTATTAATACTTAATTCAGTCCAGACTTTTTGTGCATGCGCATAATCCTCTGCGCTGATGTTTGTATCATTGAGTTGATTGTAGAAATGTGTAATATCGGGTAATGATGTTTCTGAAAATTTAACTACATCATCGCAGTAGTCATACGGAAAGACACCCTTACGTGTCAGCAAATTTAATTGTTCATCATTTAAATTGTTAAACTCCGATTTTAGAATATTGCAATTTGGTAGATGTGAGGCTAAAGTATCTAAGCTACTCGCCATAAATCTGAATGAGTCAATAAACCGATATTTTATTACATATTCGTCCAGTCGTTTTGTAAATGAAATGTAACGTTCTCTGTTTATTGGTAGAAGGTCAATACGTCCCTTTAAATCTGTGGCTAAATTTTTAAAAATGAAATGCGAGTCATAACCGGTGAGATTATGAAAAATTATGGGTATTGTGTGCGAGTCTTTGAAGTTTATGTTGCACCCCTTATGCGCTGGGCCTCGATAAACACCGGTAAGATGACAATGATTGCGTACCTTGACATTATCACCGGTGAAGGCTTTCTCACATATGTGACATGTGTTGGCGATCGTGAAACTTTGAACTTGCTCAACAGTCATGTCATCCATGGGCAAAGAAAGACAGTTTCAACATCTTCAGCAAAATTATTAAGTTCCGAAACGAACCACGCAATACAATCTGCCCCACGATAGCTTTTATAAAACGATAACGTGGGGTCATACGCACACTTAACATAAAAACCCACACTATATGGTATATGCTTCTGGTATGCATTTCCAACAATGGACTTTGCCAAAATGCACTCCAAATCGGCATATACCACAAATGGGGTCATAATCTTATTTTTAAAATTTTTAAAGCAAACCTCCTTCTCAGCTTCTATCGGCATCCTTATTTTACAGTTGTTTAGTTTGCTGCAGTCCTCGCTGTGCTGCTCCAACTCGAGTGCTGAGTGGAAGTAGTGCAAACATCTATCGCAAAAATATTTGCATCCATCATGTGCCGATAATTGTCTAGACAAAAGCCGTGAAAGGCTTTTTATCCACACATAATGGTATGTGACTGGCACATCATCATTGCTGCTACCATCTCCATTATCAGCGATATTGAGAATTGATACTTACTTTTTCTAAACGTTTTTCTTATAAGAAATAGAAGACATTTTTTTATTTGGATTTTTTATTTATGTGTGTGTGTGTGTGTGTGTGTGTGTTTTAGCTAAAATTAATACAAAATTTGAAATTTGAGAATTTCAGTCCCCCCATCCTAATTCATAGATAGGAGCGGGAGGACGAAGGGTAGGGTATTCTTCACCAACTCGCCGTTCAACGTTTATTACCTCAAGGCAGCACTTTTTTAGTTGCTGAGGTGTGTTGTGCCCTCGCAGTTTTTCACACTCTGCGATAAGCCCCTCGTACAGGTTTTCCACCCAGCAATTTGTTTTCAGAATAGCTATATACTCATCTAAAAATGATTGTGGATTTGATTTCCACAATCTTTTTGAGATATCTTCCTCGGCCACCATATCATCTATTTCTTTAATCTGCTTTATTGTGTTGTATTTTGCATGATTTGATCCGAAACTTAACGTTTCGGATGAAATTCCAGATGATCGTGTTGGCGAAACTAGATCATCATCTACAAACTCGTACGACTTATATGATCTTGGAGCTGAAAATAAAAAGAATAAAAATATGTGTTACAATTAACAATAAAAAAAAAAAAAAAAAAAAAAAAAAAAAAAAAAAAAAAATACCTCTTAAATTTTGATGGACATTGATTAGTCCTGTTTTTTTCCTGTGGAGTCTTCTCATCCACTCCTCTCTTATACTTCTGCGCTCATTTGCACGGATTTGTAGATACTCCCTTTGTGCCATCTTGATTTTTAAAATAAAGCGTCTTGTTGTTTCGTGAGCAAAAGAACAAATATTTCATAAAACTTTCGTTTTTGGGTCCGCTTATAATGATTGCCATGAAGCTTGGGCTTATCACCTTAAACTTGAAATGTTGATTTATACCAACAACAACAACAACACCTAAGTTTATGTAGCGACTTAAATCTATAAACATTCTGCTTGCTATGAAGCTTGGGCTTATCACCTTAAACTTAAAATTAGATTTATACCAACAACAACAACAACATCACTCATCATACTTCAGTCAGCTTGATCAATCATACCTCCATCTAGCTAGCTATCCATCCGTCCATCCATCCATCTGACTATCTGTCTGACTGTCTGCCCATTCGTCTTCTATGCTTGCTTATCTCCCCCTTCAGCTAGTTTGATCAATCATACCTCCATCTAGCTAGCTATCCGCCCGTCCGTCCATCCATCTGACTATCTGACTGACTGTCTACCCATTCGTCTTCTATGCTTGCTTATCTCCCACTTCAGCTAGTTTGACCAATCATACCTCCATCTAGCTAGCTATCCGTCCGTCCGTCCATCCATCTGACTGACTGTCTGCCCATTCGTCTTCTATGCTTGCTTTCTCTCCAATTTCAATTACTTCTAGAATGTTCTAGAAGGTTCTAGAAGCTTCTAGAACATATGTCATAGCCCATCTGGCTATCAATCCATCTGTCCGTCCATCTTGCATGCTTATCTCCAATTTCAATTACTTCTAGAATGTTCTAGAATGTTCTAGAAGGTTCTAGAAGCTTCTAGAACATATTTCATAGCCCATCTGGCTATCAATCCATCTGTCCGTCCATCTTGTGTGCTTATCTCCAATTTATAGCAACAGTACGCTTCAACCGTTCTACTTCATCTAGCTTGACCGATCATACCCCCTAGCTATCCCTCCATCCGTACATCTTGTATGCTTATTCCCAATTTGCAACAACAACAACACGCTTCAGCCACCCTACTATCGGCCAACTTGACCGATCGTATATTTATATCAGCATAGTTGCGTGTGGTCATGGCTATGATATCGTTTCAATCGCTAGCTTAATTTATTTTGCTGCTTTCATGCTTTGTTTTTATATAAGTCAACCAACTCATATTAAATTTATTAAAATGCATAACAACTACACTCTTTACTTCTGTGCTGTTTCCTTATCTTCAGCTTGCGGTTTTGGGTCTGGGCTTATCACCTTAAACTTGAAATGTTGATTTATACCAACAACAACAACAACAACACCGAAGTTTATGTAGCGACTTAAATCTATAAACATTCTGCTTGCTATGAAGCTTGGGCTTATCACCTTAAACTTAAAATTTGATTTATACCAACAACAACAACAACATCACTCATCATACTTCAGTCAGCTTGATCAATCATACCTCCTTCTAGCTAGCTATCCGTCCGTCCATCCATCCATCTGACTATCTGTCTGACTGTCTGCCCATTCGTCTTCTATGCTTGCTTATCTCCCACTTCAGCTAGTTTGATCAATCATACCTCCATCTAGCTAGCAATCCGTCCGTCCGTCCATCCATCTGACTATCTGACTGATTGTCTGCCCATTCGTCTTCTATGCTTGCTTTCTCTCCAATTTCAATTACTTCTAGAATGTTCTAGAATGTTCTAGAAGGTTCTAGAAGCTTCTAGAACATATGTCATAGCCCATATGGCTATCAATCCATCTGTCCGTCCATCTTGCATGCTTATCTCCAATTTCAATTACTTCTAGAATGTTCTAGAATGTTCTAGAAGGTTCTAGAAGGTTCTAGAGCATATGTCATAGCCCATCTGGCTATCAATCCATCTGTCCGTCCATCTTGCATGCTTATCTCCAATTTCAATTGCTTCTAGAATGTTCTAGAATGTTCTAGAAGGTTCTAGAACATATGTCATAGCCCATCTGGCTATCAATCCGTCCGTCCGTCCATCTTGCATGCTTATCTCCAATGTCAATTACTTCTAGAATGTTCTAGAAGGTTCTAGAAGCTTCTAGAACATATGTCATAGCCCATCTGGCTATCAATCCATCTGTCCGTCCATCTTGCATGCTTATCTCCAATTTCAATTACTTCTAGAATGTTCTAGAATGTTCTAGAAGGTTCTAGAAGCTTCTAGAACATATTTCATAGCCCATCTGGCTTGTCATAGCCCATCTGGCTATCAATCCGTCCGTCCGTCCATCTTGCATGCTTATCTCCAATTTCAATTACTTCTAGAATGTTCTAGAATGTTCTAGAAGGTTCTAGAAGCTTCTAGAACATATGTCATAGCCCATCTGGCTATCAATCCATCTGTCCGTCCATCTTGTGTGCTTATCTACAATTTATAGCAGCAGCACGCTTCAACCGTTCTACTTCAGCTAGCTTGACCGATCATACCCCCTAGCTATCCCTCCATCCGTACATCTTGTATGCTTATCTCCAATTTGCAACAACAACAACACGCTTCAGCCACCCTACTATCAGCCAACTTGACCGATCGTACTACGCCGACTGCGCTGCACCTCACAATTTTGTGAATTTTGAGGCCCATAAGAAAATACACGCGTTTTTGGATTAGAACTGTCATAGCTATTCTACTTGCCTATATTATATGTAGTCCAACAGCCTGCTGGAATTCTGCACTAACAAAGCATGTTTACTGAAGTTGTTTTTAGAATTTTTGCTGATTTTGTTTTTCAGCTGTTTCCGTTTGGTCGAGCTCTACCATTTGATTAAAGTTTTTTCCTAAATGACCTCTATGTTTATTATGTTGACTTTATATGATTTAAATACAAATTCTAAATGTTTGATAGTTTAAATCATACTTGATTTTAAATACAAATTCTAGTTGTTTGACAGTTTAAAATCGTTTATCGAGCTTAAGGTCAAAGTTAGAAACAATTAATTGTTCTAACGAATTTTTCTAAAGAAACAACAACAACAACAAAGTTTTTTCAATATGAAAGGAAAAAAAAACCACTAGCAAATTGATTTTATTGTACAATTTCTGCGTGCTAAACGCGTCATCAGAAATCTTTGTGATTGCCCGTGCAAGCGCGTAGACGCACTGCACCATCGGGGCGATGAGATTTTGAAGCTTCAATTTCTCATTTTTTCCTTTAATTTCATAATGCCACATTTGTTGTTGTATTTCTGTTTTACTTTAGTTTCTATGCCTATATTATATGTAGTCCAACAGCCTGCTGGAATTCTGCACTAACAAAGCATGTTTACTGAAGTTGTTTTTAGAATTTTTGCTGATTTTGTTTTTCAGCTGTTTCCGTTTGGTCGAGCTCTACCATTTGATTAAAGTTTTTTCCTAAATGACCTCTATGTTTATTATGTTGACTTTATATGATTTAAATACAAATTCTAAATGTTTGATAGTTTAAATCATACTTGATTTTAAATACAAATTCTAGTTGTTTGACAGTTTAAAATCGTTTATCGAGCTTAAGGTCAAAGTTAGAAACAATTAATTGTTCTAACGAATTTTTCTAAAGAAACAACAACAACAACAAAGTTTTTTCAATATGAAAGGAAAAAAAAAAACCACTAGCAAATTGATTTTATTGTACAATTTCTGCGTGCTAAACGCGTCATCAGAAATCTTTGTGATTGCCCGTGCAAGCGCGTAGACGCACTGCACCATCGGGGCGATGAGATTTTGAAGCTTCAATTTCTCATTTAGCTCGATAAACGATTTTAAACTGTCAAACAACTAGAATTTGTATTTAAAATCAAGTATGATTTAAACTATCAAACATTTAGAATTTGTATTTAAATCATATAAAGTCAACATAATTAATTAAATTTTAACAATAAATTATAATCGAATTGAATTTAGACTTATGTATAAATTACCTTTAAGGAACTTTATCAAATAATTAAGAAGATAACATTAATAAAATAGAAAATAGGAGAAAGAAGAAAGATAGTATCACGTTTATTGAGCTTTAGGTCAGGTTAGAGCAATGAATATTCAAGCAATGTCGTATAGGCCACGCTCCCTTGACCAACGTCTATAAAATGTTATCAGGGGAACCGCACGTGCTAGCTTTACGCACAACATGTTAAGCGTTGCACATTACCTTAATGATAAGATTAACTGCATGTTAATGTAAAACGAAAGGAAGGCTGAACAACGTGAAAGAGACGAGCAACAATATTTTTTGATATGGAAATTGCTTACCGTGTCTAGCACCACGTTCAGCCTTCGTTTCGTTTTACATAAACATGCAGTTAATAGAGCTTAATAGAGTAAGTTTTTTTCTCTCTGAAGATAATAATATAGAAATTGCTTTTATATAATAAAATAAATAATTTTAATAAATTTTTAAAATAAGAATTAACAAATTAATATAACCTTTGTCCCAACTGGGTATAATAGCTATCCAATAAAAAAATTGCTGCAATATCGGCTTCCGATCTCATGCTTTGTTGTCCCTAACAGACGCGCTCTGCCTACCCACATCAAGCGTCATTGGCGAAAGTATAGGCCGGAACACATAGAAAGCATGCATGCATCGACGCTTTTGATGCATGGTTTTTCAAACACATAGCAAGCATTTAAAATATTTGTTGTCTGTCAAAATTGGTTTGTTTGTTGTACCCAATTGAAAAAGGCGGTGAAAATAAATGTAAGAAATGGATTGTGAATGCTGCATGAAGCAAATGAGCAATTAAATGCTCTGCGTGGAAGTCGCAGGTTTTGGGTACGACCATTATACCAAAAGAGTTACATAGATGATCTGCTTGCCGCAAGCTTCCAACATTTCTGCAACGTGGACAAGTACCAATTCAAAATTGATGTTCGAATGAGTATGGAAGTGTTCGACCTTTTATTTAACTTACAGCCCTATTCTGGCAAATTAACAAATTGTTAACCAGTATTTTGAATATTTCTATATGTTTGTTGTTTTCAATACAAAATTTAAAGCTCAGAAAACAAAATTTTTAATGAAATTGTCAATAACTGAAAGGCAGTTGACAATTTTTATCAAATTTTTTTATTTTTGAGCTTCAAATTTTGTTTTGAAATAAAAAAATTACAACAAACACATAGAAATATTTAAAATACTGGTTATTAATTTGTTAATTTGCCAGAATAGGGCTGTTAGTAAAAGAAGATCTAACCAAACATAGCTACAGATCTGTGAAAATCTGAAAAATCTTTCAGATACTTGGCTCATGGGGACTCTACAAGATTCTTGTCTCTTTCCTTTAAAATGGGAACATCCACAGTCCGGAAGATTATTCGAGAAACTTGTACGGTATTCTGTCTGGGACACCCTGGTGACAATATATCTTTCAATTCCTAACAACCATGAATGGCAAAGAATCGCTGAAGATTATGAGCAAATTTGGAACTTGCCTCACTGCGTAGGCGCAATAAATGGTGAGCACTTCAAAATAACGCGTCCGAAAAATTCTGGTGCATCATTCTACAATTATAAAGGTAGGAAGTTTAAATAATGTTTGTTAATTCTTAAAACATTTGCTATTTTTATAATAGGCAGTTGCTCCATTGTCTTGTTGGCAGTGAGTGACGCAAGTTACATTTTCTTAGTAGACTTACGGTAGACTTAGTTACACTTACGCTAGTAGATATCGGGGCATACGGTTCGCAAAGTGATGGTGGTATTTTGTGGCATTCTAAATTCGGAAAGCAGCTCTTTAATGATTCGTTGAAGTTGCCCAAAAGCTGCTGTTGAAAAAATACAAACATAGGATTTCCATTCTTTTTTGTTGGTGACGCGGCATACCCACTACGCACGAACCTTATGCGCCCATATCCTGGCAGCTTACTACCGCCAGACAAAGAAATGTTCAATAAGCGTCTTTCAAGGGCAAGGATGGCCATTGAAAACACTTTCGGTGTTTTGACCTCATTTTGGAGGGTATTGCTTGGTCCACTCAACATGAATCCGGAGTCTGCTGAATGCATTGTCAAAGCTACTGTTGTATTGCACAACTTTGTCAAAATGAGCGACGGAAGCTATTGTCGTAATGACTATTCACACTTAATTTGCGGAGATAAAGTTGTACATGGTTTGTAGAGACAAAATGCAGAGCCCTTGGGTAAAGCGACACGAGCCATTTCCAACAACGCTTCTAAAAAAGCATTTCAGCTAAAGGACCAATTGAAGTAGTTTATTTTAAATCGGTCTTTATTGGAAAAAGAAAAAATCTATATGTATTTATATCGATAATTCCATATCAATTTGACTAATTTTGAGCAAACACCTTCGTGTTTCCGATTTTTTTGAAACTTTGTAGGTAAGTAGTGCCTATAAAATAAATTAGTTTAGTTTAGTTTAGTTTAGTTTAGTTTAGTTTAGTTTAGTTTAGTTTAGTTTAGTTTAGTTTAGTTTAGTTTAGTTTAGTTTAGTTTAGTTTAGTTTAGTTTATTTAAAGTCTTTGGAGTATAAATCCTTACAGACTAAATTCACAATAAAAGTATAAATGCTTAGTAAGAAAACATTATTATTGTAGCTATAAAACGCTAAGTTAAAAAAATGCTATTAACAAAATTTTTAAATATTTGTTTAGAAACAAAATTAAACTGTATTTTTGTTTTTTCTGAAAATATTTTTTCTCAAAAGTTATACACTGTGAAAATATTAAAAAAAAAATACAATTAGTGAATGTATTCAAATAGATGTAGTTTTGAAACCGTAGGTTGTACAGAAAACAAGGGATATTTAATGAATTAATGTTCTTTAATTTGTCTTTTTGGTGGTATATTTTATTCAGATTAAAAAATTTCAGGTTAAAGAAGAATTTTTCATAAAAATACTGCAAAAAAAATATACCACTAAAAAGACAAATTCAAGTTCTTTAAAATATATACACACTTGTTTTCCCTTCAACTTACGGTTTCAAAACTACATCAATTTGAATACATAAACTTATTATATTTTTTAAAATTTTTTGATATTTTTCACAGTGTATTTCTTTAAAACAAAATTTTAGATCCAAAAAAAAGTACGCAGATATAATACTTTTCAGAAAAACTATCCACAAGGAGAGTTTCAAAATTTTAAAAAATAGCGAGGTCAGAAACGTGGGCGCTTTGACATGGAATCACCGATCTATAATTTTTAATCTGTCAATAGAATCTATAATTAATTAATCTGTTTTTAAAAACGCTATATTTTATTCAATGTTTGCTAAAAAAGTGGGTCAAAATTTGTTATGTTGTAAAAATTAATTAAACTTAAAAATATTTGTATGTCTTTTCATATAAAATAAAAGTTTTGGGATACAATTAATTGTTTGTATAAGACAAAAAAATTAAAAATTTTTCTTGTGACGGAAATTAATTCTTTGACGTTATTTTTATATTTTTTTTTTAAATCAATATCTTCAAAGATAATCTATTTGAAAGATTATTTTTTTATCTCTTACCAATCCAAAGTTAGAAAAGTAAATCTTCAGAAATCTCATCTTCTCATTTTCAACACTTTTAACAAAAGATTATATTTAGCACTCTTTTTATTCAATCATTTAAACATAAGATAAATAGGAAACAACCATATTTCAGTCTTGCAAAAACATAAAAAATAAATAGGAACATAAAACATAACAAATATATTATGAAAGATTGCTTAAAAGTGCATTATTTCTTTCCAACTCTTCATTGACTTTCTCACTGCATAATGTAATTATGATTGATGATCTTGTTGATGATTTATGTATTGAGGTAAATAAAGACATGAGTAAAATAGTAAATTGGGCTAAAGCTAATAAGCTTAATCTTAACCCTCTTAAATCATTTGTTCTGCCAATTTTTAAGTCTAGATATTCTTTTTCTGATATACCAGCCATTTTTCTGAATGGAGTCGACTTGAAATTTATAGGTAAAGTTAAAAATCTCGGTTACTATATTAACTCCTCACTTTCCTGTGAAGATCATATAAACTCTGTTGTTCGTAAAGTTTACTATATCCTACGGAACCTGAGGAGAACTGCATCATTTGTGCCTGTTGAGACTAGACGAAAGCTAGTGGTTCAACTCATAATGCCAATAATTTCCTACTCAAAAGTTGTATACAGTAAGCTTGATTCGAGGTCAAAGCTTAAATTACAACTTGTGTTTAATAATGCTGTCAGATACGTTTATGGTCTTAAAAAGTTTGACCGTATAAGTCATTTGAGCAATCGAGTACTTGGTTGCAATATTTTCAATTATTTGGATGCTAGAAACTGTATTTTTTTGCAAAACTTGATTTATACACAAACTCCTAATTACTTGTTTAATAAGTTACAGTTTTGTAGATCGACCAGAAATATGAACCTTGTAATTCCTGTATACAATTTTTTGAATTCTAACAGACTCTTTTTTGTGAACGCTATCAGAATGTGGAACTCGCTGCCTTCAAGAATCAAAAGTATCCGAAATAAGCAAAACTTTAAGCATGCAATATTCCATCAAGAAAAGTGATACTATCTTTCTTCTTTCTCCTATTTTCTATTTTATTAATGTTATCTTCTTAATTATTTGATAAAGTTCCTTAAAGGTAATTTATACATAAGTCTAAATTCAATTCGATTATAATTAATTAAATTTTAACAATAAATTATAATCGAATTGAATTAAGACTTATGTATAAATTACCTTTAAGGAACTTTATCAAATAATTAAGAAGATAACATTAATAAAATAGAAAATAGGAGAAAGAAGAAAGATAGTATCACTTTTCTTGATGGAATATTGCATGCTTAAAGTTTTGCTTATTTCGGATACTTTTGATTCTTGAAGGTAGCGAATTCCACATTCTGATAGCGTTCACAAAAAAGAGTCTGTTAGAATTCAAAAAATTGTATACAGGAATTACAAGGTTCATATTTCTGGTCGATCTACAAAACTGTAACTTATTAAACAAGTAATTAGGAGTTTGTATATAAATCAAGTTTTGCAAAAAAATACAGTTTCTAGCATCCAAATAATTGAAAATATTGCAACCAAGTACTCGATTGCTCAAATGACTTATACGGTCAAACTTTTTAAGACCATAAACGTATCTGACAGCATTATTAAACACAGGTTGTAATTTAAGCTTTGACCTCGAATCAAGCTTACTGTATACAACTTTTGAGTAGGAAATTATTGGCATTATGAGTTGAACCACTAGCTTTCGTCTAGTCTCAACAGGCACAAATGATGCAGTTCTCCTCAGGTTCCGTAGGATATAGTAAACTTTACGAACAACAGAGTTTATATGATCTTCACAGGAAAGTGAGGAGTTAATATAGTAACCGAGATTTTTAACTTTACCTATAAATATCAAGTCGACTCCATTCAGAAAAATGGCTGGTATATCAGAAAAAGAATATCTAGACTTAAAAATTGGCAGAACAAATGATTTAAGAGGGTTAAGATTAAGCTTATTAGCTTTAGCCCAATTTACTATTTTACTCATGTCTTTATTTACCTCAATACATAAATCATCAACAAGATCATCAATCATAATTACATTATGCAGTGAGAAAGTCAATGAAGAGTTGGAAAGAAATAATGCACTTTTAAGCAATCTTTCATAATATATTTGTTATGTTTTATGTTCCTATTTATTTTTTATGTTTTTGCAAGACTGAAATATGGTTGTTTCCTATTTATCTTATGTTTAAATGATTGAATAAAAAGAGTGCTAAATATAATCTTTTGTTAAAAGTGTTGAAAATGAGAAGATGAGATTTCTGAAGATTTACTTTTCTAACTTTGGATTGGTAAGAGATAAAAAAATAATCTTTCAAATAGATTATCTTTGAAGATATTGATTTAAAAAAAAAATATAAAAATAACGTCAAAGAATTAATTTCCGTCACAAGAAAAATTTTTAATTTTTTTGTCTTATACAAACAATTAATTGTATCCCAAAACTTTTATTTTATATGAAAAGACATACAAATATTTTTAAGTTTAATTAATTTTTACAACATAACAAATTTTGACCCACTTTTTTAGCAAACATTGAATAAAATATAGCGTTTTTAAAAACAGATTAATTAATTATAGATTCTATAGACAGATTAAAAATTATGGATCGGTGATTCCATGTCAAAGCGCCCACGTTTCTGACCTCGCTATTTTTTAAAATTTTGAAACTCTCTTTGTGGATAGTTTTTCTGAAAAGTATTATATCTGCGTACTTTTTTTTGGATCTAAAATTTTGTTTTAAAGAAATACACTGTGAAAAATATCAAAAAATTTTAAAAAATTTAATAAGTTTATGTATTCAAATTGATGTAGTTTTGAAACCGTAAGTTGTACGGAAAACAAGTGTGTACATATTTTAAAGAACTTGAATTTGTCTTTTTAGTGGTATATTTTTTTTGCAGTATTTTTATGAAAAATTCTTCTTTAACCTGAAATTTTTTAATCTGAATAAAATATACCACCAAAAAGACAAATTAAAGATCATTAATTCATTAAATATCCCTTGTTTTCTGTACAACCTACGGTTTCAAAACTACATCTATTTGAATACATTCACTAATTGTATTTTTTTTTAATATTTTCACAGTGTATAACTTTTGAGAAAAAATATTTTCAGAAAAAACAAAAATACAGTTTAATTTATTTTTTAGGCACTACTTACCTACAAAGTTTCAAAAAAATCGGAAACACAAAGGTGTTTGCTCAAAATTAGTCAAATTGATATGGAATTATCGATATAAATACATATAGTTTTTTCTTTTTCCAATAAAGACCGATTTAAAATAAACTACTTCAATATATAATCTTTCAATTGGTCCTTTAGCTGAAATGCTTTTTTAGAAGCGTTGTTGGAAATGGCTCGTGTCGCTTTACCCAAGGGCTCTGCATTTTGTCTCTACAAACCATGTACAACCTTATCTCCGCAAATTGAGTGTGAATAGTCATTACGACAATAGCTTCCGTCGCTCATTTTGACAAAGTTGTGCAATACAACAGTAGCTTTGACAATGCATTCAGCAGACTCCGGATTCAGGTGGGTGGATAAAATTTGAAGCTCAAAAATAAAAAATTTTGATAAAAATTGTCAACTGCCTTTCAGTTATTGACAATTTCATTAAAAATTTTGTTTTCTGAGCTTTAAATTTTGTATTGAAAACAACAAACATATAGAAATATTCAAAATACTGGTTAACAATTTGTTAATTTGCCAGAACAGGGCTGTAAGTTAAATAAAAGGTCGAACACTTCCATACTCATTCGAACATCAATTTTGAATTGGTACTTGTCCACGTTGCAGAAATGTTGGAAGCTTGCGGCAAGCAGATCATCTATGTAACTCTTTTGGTATAATGGTCGTACCCAAAACCTGCGACTTCCACGCAGAGCATTTAATTGCTCATTTGCTTCATGCAGCATTCACAATCCATTTCTTACATTTATTTTCACCGCCTTTTTCAATTGGGTACAACAAACAAACCAATTTTGACAGACAACAAATATTTTAAATGCTTGCTATGTGTTTGAAAAACCATGCATCAAAAGCGTCGATGCATGCATGCTTTCTATGTGTTCCGGCCTATACTTTCGCCAATGACGCTTGATGTGGGTAGGCAGAGCGCGTCTGTTAGGGACAACAAAGCATGAGATCGGAAGCCGATATTGCAGTAATTTTTTTATTGGATAGCTATTATACCCAGTTGGGACAGAGGTTATATTAATTTGTTAATTCTTATTTTAAAAATTAATTAAAATTATTTATTTTATTATATAAAAGCAATTTCTATATTATTATCTTCAGAGAGAAAAAAACTTACTCTATTAAGCTCTATTAACTGCATGGTTATGTAAAACGAAACGAAGGCTGAACGTGGTGCTAGACACGGTAAGCAATACATATTTCCATATCAAAAAATATTGTTGCTCGTCTCTTTCACGTTGTTCAGCCTTCGTTTCGTTTTACATAAATATGCAGTTAAGCTTATCATTAAGGTGTTGTGCAACGCTTAACATGTTGTGCGCAAAGCTAGCACGTGCTGTTCCCTTAAAAACATTTTATAGACATTGGTCAAGGGAGCGTGGCCTATAGGACATTGCTTGAATATTCATTGCTCTAACCTGACCTAAAGCTCAATAAACGATTTTAAACTATCAAACAACTAGAATTTGTATTTAAAATCCAGAATGATTTAAACTAGCAAACATTAAGAATTTGTATTTAAATCATAGAAAATCAACGTTAATAAAAACGTTATGATTTTTTTATATCAGAAAAGTTAAACATTTATTTCAGAACGAAAACAAAACATCTTTAAATATATCTTATATTTCACTTTATTATAAAAATAAAAAAAGGAAAACAAAGTTCATATTAAAATAAATTAATTAGCGGCTGGTAAAAAGAATGAGTTTAATAAAATATCTCTTTACAGTAAAAAAGTTGGAAAAGACTATTGCTGCTTTCGAAGTTCCATGAAAGTTGAACGGACTAGTAAACAGAGTCTTATAAGATTCACGACTGCAACAAACTAAAAAAATGGTCTTTCAAAGTGTATAGAGAGATATTAAAAAGAACAGGGTGATTTCGATAAGAAAAATAACCATCGTGTACATTGCAGTTGCATTTAAAGTTTATAAAAATTTTTATATTTTCTTGTAAATAAAACCCCGGTATTTAAAATTTAGAATCCCGGGATTCCGGGACTAGAAAGTGGTTCGGGATCCCGGGATTGAAAGCCCTAGTACGTACTTACTATTTAAAATTATTTTCTCAACTTTGTAAACTTTGTCATCATATTGCTTGCAATAATAAAAAGAAAACAGAAATGAATAATAAATTTGGTGCGAAGGCTTGTAGCTTTTTTTTATATATATTTTATTTAAAGAAAAAAAAATTTTTATTTTAACATGTTTTATATAACAATTTTATTTTGTGACTTTTTCATTTGAACAATTTTCACAACTGCAATTTTCAAAATGAAAATTTCTGAAAATATAATAAATGATTACAATTCAAAATGTTTTTTTATAACAAGTGTTTTATAGACAAGTGTAAGTATTTTCAATAATTGCTTAAATGATATAATACGCTATTAATGATAAATCAAGGTAAGTGAAATGCAAGTTAAGATAAAAATCAACGTCAGGAGAGGTAAGTATTAATGTAACTAAAGGTAAATATCAATATAACGAAAAGGTAAGTATTAATGTGACAAAAGGTAAGTATCAATGTAACGAAATGGTAAAACAGAATGTAGAGATTTACTCTATGTGGTGATGTAACAGAGCACCACGTATACATATGAGTATTAAGGCGCTTCACGAAAAAAAGTTGTTCAGCACAGTTGATCAAGATAATCCTTGGTTTATGATATGATGATTCCCTATTTATTTCGACTCTCCGTGAGGTGGAACGTTTTGAAATAAACTTTAAAAATCTAGTTTTTTTGTAACCCTATTGGATTGTATAGTAGTTGTAAAATCTGCAAAATCTGTAAAATTCAAATTTTTGCATTCAGCTTAAAGATAATGCGGTTTTGATGCGTGATTCGATCACAAGCATATGAACCGAGTCATTTAATGTTGAGTCGCAGCATTACCAGGCTATCTTTTCACGGGTCTTAATCTAAATTTAGTATCCAAATGTAGTAGAATTTAGTATAAATTGTATTAAAAACGGTTAAAGTGATATACAACGTTTGGACAATGTGATATACCATATCAAACGGTGAAAAAATATTAACAAAAGCAACTAAATACGAATACGCAAGTAAAAACGTAACAACAAATAGGTTAAATAGCAGATAGGTTTATCACTGCTAGCTGCTCTTTACAGCATTGCAAATGGAGCTCCAAATGCCTTTGACGTCAACTGCTGCTCTTTACAGCATTGCAAATGGAGCTCCAAATGCCTTTGACGTCAACAGAAAGACCATTTTCTTTGTTTGGCAACATCTGCAATTTACTACAATATAACAATAATTTATAATTGATAACTCAGAAGGGTATATCACATTACCCAACTTTAACTCACAGTAGCCGAATTCGTTTTACAAAACAATCAGGTTATTTTTATAAAAATACACTTCAGACAATAAACAACTCAACTCATTTGTGGATATCTGTATCAAACACTAACAAATTTATGTATTCAAACTTTTAGTTTTTCGTATTTCACTCACAAAGCGCACTCAAAAAAAAATATCAACTACACCGATGAAACAATTTCCCAACAATAAGAGCAAACACAGCAAATGAGAGTGCGCAAAAACAGCAGCACGTGCCTTTTTCCGTTACCGTTATGCTTACATATATATTATAGTCAAAATTTGTGTATTTAACAAAATATGCATGTATATCACATTACCCGAGCAAATTTTTAATTTATTGTAATAATTTGTGACTATAATGATTTTTACAAGATTTTAATTTAGAGCTTTAAGTCAGGTAAGTTATGAAAAAAAAAAAGGAACAACAACTCTGTTTTATAAAGTCAATCACAAAGCAGACTAGACGGACTGTTTTGAAAGGCACTACCCCTTCATCTTCAGTTGCCTTGAGTGATTAAGCTATTGATCAGAATGCTGTTTAACTCTTTACTTGATTTGAAAATTGTTCAAATAAGTTTATTTCGCTTGGAAACAGTGGGGAAGTATTTTCTCTGGCTTATAAAGGATTAAATCACTTATTAATTGATACCATGCAAAATAACTCTCATTTAGGAATTTCCGTAAATTACTTCGCAAAGAACAATCAATTTTCAATAACGATTGCCTCTCGATTTCTTTCGATGACACATCCACAACTTGACCACTTGCTGTGTGTTTTTGTACATGTGTGTGTATGTGTGTGTGTGTGTGGCTGTGCGAAGTATATTTTTGGAAAAGTCATCATGTGAATCGTTTTCATTCTTTGCTATAGGTCACACAATAAATGCTGAGAACAAAGAAGGTCCAACAAAAAAAAATATAAAGGTATTAAATTCGACAATTCAGATTACAGCCTCTTTCCAATATCCTTGCTAGGAAGAACATGCAAAAGATTTTACATACATGAAAGTTTTCACATGCCTGTTGTATTCCATTTTTAGCACAAAAGCAGATGATGTCAACTTGCCTGGCAAGAGGAGTTTGTGTAAGATAAAAATAAATCGGAAAACGCATAATATTTATGCATGTGACACGCAAGCATTTATGGGACTCCTTGAATGCCAGTAAGAGCTGGAGTGGCAAAGTGGGTCGTGATGGAATGCTACAGAGCCGGATTTGCATTAGGCTAAATGCTAGTAAAACGCCATTAGTATCAGGTCCGTAGTAAGGATTAATTACGTGGGGGTCGAGGGGTTTAGTTACAAATTTTATTGGTACTGAGATGGTATGGAACTTGTTCATGGAAAATTTATTACACTATATAATTATTCTTGAATGTTATTTACTCTTATTTATTATTTTCAATTTCAAAGTTAAACTACTCACTTTATTCTATACTTAAAAAAACTTATTTTTTATAAGTAGCTAATTTTTTAAGGAAAAATTATGCATTTTTGCTTACGATTTTCTGTAAAATGATTCAATTGAGAAATACTTTAATGCCTATTGAAAAAGGTTAATGTAGAAAATTGTTTCAAAGTTATTTTTCAAATATCTTTAAGCCCATTTATCTTCCATGAAGATGTAATTTTGGGCTCTTTCTTAGTTTCATTTCTAAATAAATTCTTAAAAATTACCCCACTAAGACTATTTATTTTACTATTTTTGGGTTTGATAAATTTATGAAAATTTATTTTTAAATTTTAAGCACTAAAAAATAAACTTGCTTTTTTCTTTTTTTTTTTTAATTGGTCGAAAAATAATTGCCCAAAGCATAGACATAGGTAAATAAAATTTGTATAAAAATTTTTAATAAATTAAAAAATTTTTTACTTTTCAAAACAAATAAAAAAAATTGATGATAATAAAAAAGAAAAAAACAATTAAAAATAAAAAATATTTTTTGGAATATAAAAATATGATAAAATATTAATGTTATTAAGTATTGATATCGTGAAATATCTATGTTCTTGTTAACACTATTGCAGTTTATAAAATTTCCCAAAAATTAAACATTTTTATTTCAAATAATAATGCTGACATATAAGACTTAAGACTCTTCAATACAATATAGTACAATTTATACAATTTTTAATATATGATGATAATAATAAGTGATCTAATAAGAGTTTTCTACTTTGTTTCCAAATAAAAAAACATAAAAATTTACAAACAATGCAATGTATTGATGCAAATCTTTATTTGGAATAGTTGTTTGGTTCCAACAACTCAATGTCTTAAAATTATTTTGTTCAAATGTTGCCCACGACTACCTTTTAAATGGTCCATTCGGTGGGTCCAATTTTCAAATTTCGACTAAATTCAAGATCGGCAGCGAATCGATTGTTCACACTCTCTGCTATTGCAGCAATATTCTCAAAATTACGGGCTCTATGCACTCTTGTTGAATGATGAATGTCAAGTAGTGTAAAATTTGTCCGAAATTTGTTGATGGTTTAATAGTGACCAAAATGATGTTGAAGAACTTTATAACGTTCTCTGATAACTGATGACTGAATTTGGAAGTAAGTCTCCACAATTAATAAACGTTGTTCAGGATGAGTCGTCTATTGATGGTTGAGTCGTATTGAATGCTGAACATAAACTTCATATTGAAAAGCTATTTGACACATAACAGCTGTCGAAACAACCCAGTTGAAAAAGGGATTTCGTATTGGGGTCGGATCACCCTTTAGATATAATTTCAATAAAAAATAAAAGGTTAGAAGGTTAAAACATAGTACTGATAGGTAATTGACGAGTGTGTTTGGTACTTACAAATTTTAGCTCAAGGTCATTAAGAAAAATTTTGAGGAACATCAAGATTCTGATAAGGTGTTTTTGAAATCGGTAATACGATTTAAGATAGTTCAGTTTTTGCATATGTACTCTGGTTTATCAGCTAATATAATTAAATCTTCATTGACTCTTGCACATAAATCTTCAGAGAGACCAACAGGTCAGTTATAATAAGGTCAAAGTAAGCATTAATGGTAACATCGGTGCTTTTACTAAATATATAACTTATAAACTTTGAGGCATTTGAGTGGTTTCTTAATAAGATCAGAGGTTTTTAACCCTGACTCTTTGAGATCTGCCATTGAAGAAGTTTAACCCTCATCCGACCCTCAAAAAAGTCACAAATAAAACCCTAATGGGTGAAATTTCACCCATAAGTATTTTGTGCGCCTAAGTTGTCATGTATTATATTTATTTTAAAGTGAAAAATTATTTCTACAATCATTTTATTGTAAAATTTGTGATTGTGCTATCTGCAATACGTTAATTTGTGCATACAAAAAGTGCTATTTGCATAAAAAATAATTTTTTGTTATTATTATACTGAAATTTGTTATGATTGAAATGAATATTTATTCAAAAAGTGAGCAGCATAAAGCCGTGTATTGTAATTCCCTAGAACGTATTGCAATTGATTATGATTCATCCGACGAAGACGATGTTGGGCACGATCTCATATCAGGTTTGTTGTTTAAAATTCGTGACAATTATAATTGTAAACAATAATTTTATCCAGATTCCGAGAATGAACAAATCAACAACAATGTAGTCGCTTGCCGTAGAAAAAAACGAGCCCATTACTTTGCAGAAATTCGAAAGGAAAATAAGATAAAGCGGATGAAAGGTCAACAATATTTGGGATTTTCGACGGTAGATAAAATTGTCAAACAAAATGTACTAAAAGCGGCAAGACAAATTGACCAACGTGTTTATCGGCAATTTGTATAAAAAGGAAGGTAATGTACTGCCAAAAATTTGATGAATTGACCAGAAACAATATTTTCAAAATGTTTTGGAACATGTCTTGGGAAGCTAAGCGAGTGTTTTTAAAGGCCTACATATCACAGATACCAACAAAAAGGACCATAGTGGAAAATTCTAAAAAACAGAAAACCTTTGTATATAAACTTCCTTACAATCATGAATCGCTTCAAATGTGTAGATCTATGTTTCTTTCAACACTTTCTATAAATAGAGGAATACTACGACGTTGGTTGGTCAATGACAAACCAGTTTCTTCTCCTTATGTCAAACAAAATGAACGGCACACAGTTCATTCTAAAAATGCTGGTTGTAGAAGATACTTAGGAAAATATTTCGAAAACCTAGATAAAATGGAAAGTCATTATTGCCGCAAAGACAGTAGTAAGTTATATATCGCAACAGCATTCAAAACTAAAGCCGATATATGTATATAAGGATTATAAATCTAAATGTTTGGATAATCAAGTTCGTCCGGTGTCAATTTCTACGATTAAACATGTTTCTGCAGAACAAAATTTGGCTCTATATATGCCTCGTAAAGATGAATGTGATACGTGTGTTGGATTTAAAGCCAAACAAACTGCAGCGGATGAATATAACACCCATATATTTAAAAAAGAACGTGCTCAATTAGAAAAGCAACGGGACAAACTCGCAGCTCAAGAAGGACGATGTTACGTGTTTACGATGGATGCACAAGCTGTAAAACTTTGTCCCGATATAAACGCATCCGCTATTTATTATAAACAGCGTCTTCAAGTACACAACTTCACAATTTATAATCTCGCAACACACCAATGTACAAATTACTGGTGGAACGAAACTAATGGAGATCTATCCGCGTCGACGTTTATTTCATGTGTAATATATCACTTAAAAACCCATTGTTTATCAAACACCTTACCGATCATAATATACTCCGATGGTTGTGGCTATCAGAATCGTAACCACTATTTATCAAACGCATTGTCCATTTTTGCTATCGAAAATAGGAAGATAATTGAACAGAAGTACTTAGAGAAGGGGCACACTCAAATGGAGTGTGACAGTGCACACGCTAAGATTGAGGTGAAGTTAAAAAAGCAGACAATATACTTGCCAAATGACTATGTAAGAATAACAAAAGAAGCTGGAAAGACCGTCAAAATAGATAACAAAATAATAAATATGCCCTTTGATGCACTATATCTGGACTATAATTTCTTTAAAAACTATACCGATGTAAAACTTATTCGTTTTACAACTATTAGACCCGGGCGAAATAAGAATGATCCCACCGTATCACAAATAAAATCTCTTATATATCTACCAAGTGGCGACATTAAATATGAACTCAGTGTCGATGAAGAATACATGAACCTTCCAACCACAATCAAAACATACGAAGGTTATAACGAACCAAAACCCTTACTATCTGCTCCACGTCCTATCCAGCCAAGCAAATGGAAGCATTTGCAAGCATTAAAACTTGTTATTCCGCGAGAATATCATTATGTTTATGACAACTTAAAACAGGCGATGAAAGACTAATCGTAAAATGATTGTTATTTATATTAATAGGTACCTTTTAGTTTAAATTCTATGATTTCTAACATTTTTATATGTATTAATATTGTTATTATATTACTTTTCAATAATGTTTTACATTAAAACCCCATTAACTTGAATAAAAAGCATGAAATTTAAATAAAAATCATTCAATAGTATACAATATAGCATTTTTGTATTTTTGTACTAAAAGTGCTATTTGTTTATTTGAAAATATAATTTTATCAAATTTAAATTGTAAAAAGTGCTATCTGCTATATCTGAACAAATAATAGGAATTAAAAAAAAAAACTTATATATAACTTCGGTGTCATTTTTAAATAATATTGTAGAAGAAAGATTAGTTCTTACTCTTTACATTAACTAAAGAAACAGTTTTTTTGCTCTCCTGAAAAATTGTGATTATGCAAAAAGCACGTTTTGAAAAATCGCCCTCGATATGTTTATTTTGTTGAATTACAGTTTATTATTTACAGTTAGCGCAAAAGTAGAAAGCAGTTTTATGCTCACCTTATATATATTAAGGCGCCTTAAAAAAAAAAGTTGTCCGGGTCACCTCCTGAAAACAAACTTTGGTTTATTTTATGATGATTCCCAAAATATTGCAACTCTAGCTTTAGCCGTTCGTGAGCTGGAATGGTTTGAAATCGCGTTTTTGATTAATACTATTTATACCACACTACCTTCGGTCAAAAAAATTGTCACAAATAGTGTAAATCGATGAAATACATAGTTTTGTTTTTTTATTTTTTTTTAAATCTGCCCACACACTTAGTTATTGAGTTATTTGCAGTGATTTTTTCAATTTTTTTTAATGCAGTTTTTATAAAAATATATATAACTTCCCCATTTATAGCCTGATTTACCATTCCGTGGTATCATTGGAAAGGTACTGAATGCTGCTTTTCATTTCTGTCGTTAATTAACCCTTATAAGCACTTTTATAAAAATGCATTTTTTATCAACATGATAAAAAATTTGTGGTTATTTATTAAGTCGCTAATTAAAAGATAAAAAAAAAAAAATTTAGAGTTTTATCAAAGAAATAATTTTTTTTTTATTCCAAATCTTTTCGTGATTCAATTTTACGGTAACGCTTGCGCGATTGAATCTTGTTTGCAATATGTGCAGGTCTGTTCTTATCAATTACCGAAACGCAGGATTGGCTTACCACATGTACAAAACGTTCCGTATTTTGTGAATGACATGGAAATTCTGAAAATTGTTTGTTAAGAAAAGCATAACAATTATTTTAAAAACTTTTCATTACCAGGAATTTTTACAATTTCATTGGAGTCGTGTAGTTCTAATAAGTATTGTTGAGTATAGAACTGGATGCATGGCAGTTCTGTATTAGCTCTTAATTCATTCCAATCTATCATATTTTTATAGGAATCACAATTGAATTGCATCTTGGGGACATTAAATTGGCGAATTCCTTGTGTGTCATGAGCACGCGATTGTAAAATAATATCGTAGGCTTCCTTTCGTGTCGCCTTGCTCTCATCTGTAACCATTGCCAGTAAAATATTTTCTGGGTGAGCAAAAAATCCATTAATTTGAACAGAGCGTTGTACAAAAAATTGCATATCTGCCGGTAATTCGCGCGTCCACTCAATGTATTTAAACAAGTGGCGGCTGCCATGAATGGCTTTTGGTTGGCTTTTTATTAAAAACCAAAATGGTGCGTAGACCCTCATAACAAAAAATGCTAGCTGCTTTAACTTTTCGCAAGCCACAGGCTTCGTAACATATAGCCGCAAAATTCTTGATGCTGTTGTCAACCAGCGTGAAAGATTGAGCGGGCAAGGTTTAATGCTGGCCAAATGTTCATCGCACGCCCCAGCATCAACTGCTCGTACCATATCATAAAGATATTTTTGATCAGCTCGCAAAACCCAGTCATCAATATTTGTGGGCATACAGCCCATCGCAATTGGATCAAAGTTATGAGCAATCTAAAGTTAATATTTTATTGAAATTAACAGTTAAAAAAAAAACAACAAAATAATTGAATACAATTTACCGGCACATCTTCGCAGCCCTGTAATGTATGCCCAATTATTCCTGGCCAGTTTTGCGGCCCATTAGATTTTCCTAACATTTCTTTGAGTAACGCAGTGAATGGCAACTTGTTAAAATGAAAGAGGCATATTAGCCACTGCAAAGGGCGCTGCAATTGTCGTTCTAGGTTACAAATCACTCCATTAAATTTGCCTGTGTTGGTGCTGGTTCCGTCGCAATTTACAGCGACCACGTGCTCTAGTGAAAACTTTTCAGCTTTCAAGTAATTGACAATAACGTTTGCGATACCAGCACCGCTTCCGTCTACGGGAGTTAAGTAACCAATGTAGTTTGAGCTGGGTTCGCTTACCAGAGTTATATGCTCCTCCATCATTTTAACGTTGCGTGGATTGCCATTCACAGTAACTTGTTTCAAAGTGCGTTCCCTTTTTCCATCAAAAGAAATGCATTTTAGTATTTCATTGCTTTTTATGTCTCTTAGTGATTTCGCCCTAGCTTTAGTTCGCTCCCTTTGGATTTTGTGCTGATCAATAATTATGCCTGGAATATCCAAGTCTTTTAGCAATGTTGTTGCGAGCAGAGCCCCAAAGCGATTGGATACACTGGCACGGTCCAACGCAGCACTGAATGTTGGTAAGGAAAAACTTTGTACGCTTGGTCGAAGATCTTTAAGATCTTCCTCAGACGATGATGAATATGGATCATCCACATCCATTTCTCTTAGTTGTGGTACAAAAGTGGCTGTTGCAATACTTTCGTTTTCACTTTCGCTTTCGAAGTCCGTAATAGAATCACATGGGATGTGGTTTTCAACGTCATCTAGCGTGAGCAACCTTCGGCTCGACTGATCTAGGTAAAAATTCCAAACATGCAATGGCATTTGTTTTTCACCTGGGCAACTACAAGACACTCTAATTTTTAGAGCACATTTGCAAACAGAAATTGAAAATAGTTCGGCCCACTCGCTTGCATTGTAATGCGATGGATTTTTTGTGATATCCCGATATAAAAGCGTTAAATTTTGAAGTTTTTTGCGGATCGCAGTCTTCGATATAACCGGAATTTCTGCTCTTTTCCAAATTTTGCTTAAATCATTTAGCATGTTTTGATGATAATTAGATAGCCCGTAAGACCGATTATTATTTTTTTCGCGCAAAAATAATAAATGTTTTATTACATCACTTTTTGTTGGCAATTGATTTTTATTTAACTCGCGAGAAACGAAAAGCATTTTTTTTATGAATAACTTGAACAATTAAGCGATCACAATTCAATAACTCACATTTATATAATATAATATAACTCATTGTCAAACCTAAAAGTCATGTAAAAGTCATGAGTGACTACTTATAAGAACTATGGTAAAATTTACTCTTAGCTGTTTTGTCTAAGTACAATAAAGTATTTTCCTATACTTTATTCCAAAGTCCATTTAAAAAATGCATTCTTTATCTACATGATTTAATTTTATTTCTCTTATATTTGAACAAATTCAGGAATTGAGGCAAAGGCCATCACAAAAAAATAAAAATAAAATAAAATGCATTTTTATAAAAGTGCTTATAAGGGTTAATTAACGACAGAAATGAAAAGCAGCATTCAGTACCTTTCCAATGATACCACGGAATGGTAAATCAGGCTATAAATGGGGAAGTTATATATATTTTTATAAAAATTGCATTAAAAAAAATTGAAAAAATCACTGCAAATAACTCAATAACTAAGTGTGTGGGCAGATTTAAAAAAAAATAAAAAAAAACTATGTATTTCATCGATTTACACTATTTGTGACAATTTTTTTGACCGAAGGTAGTGTGGTATAAATAGTATTAATCAAAAACGCGATTTTTAAAGGTTATTTCAAACCATTCTAGCTCACGAACGGCTAAAGCTAGAGTTGCAGTATTTTGGGAATCATCATAAAATAAACCAAAGTTTGTTTTCATAAGGTGACCCGGACAACTTTTTTTTCCTCCATACAAGTTGAGGCGCCTTAATATATATATGTTGGACTAAGTAATATGGCGTTCTTAACCGAAGAATGGAATAAATGCGTTCACTTTTTCGGCGAGAGCAGGGTTGTTGCTCTGGATATTTCAAAAGCGTTCGACCGAGTGTGGCATAAAGCGCTCGTGTCAAAACTTGCTGCATATGGTTTTGGTAGTAATTTTGCTCGATGGATCACGTGTTTTCTCAAGGACAGAACGATTCGAGTCGTAGTTGACGGTATTTCGTCCGAGAAGCACGCCATCAACGCAGGAGTACCGCAGGGTTCAGTTCTATCGCCAACCTTGTTTCTGGTTTTTATCAACGACCTTCTGTCGTTGACGCATAACCCAATTCATTCGTTTGCGGACGACAGCAGCATTTGTCATTCATATTCATTCAAAAAACGCCCAAACTCTATGGAGATTGAGAGAAAACGGCAAACTATGAATGACACACTTCTTAATGATCTACAAAAAATCTCCGAGTGGGGTCTTGCTAATAGAGTAGAGTTCTATGCAAGCAAGACCCAGTTTTGTCTGTTAACCCACAAGCGGATGGATTGCCCCTTAGCTCCCCTCAATATGAATGGTGTGGATCTTGTGGAATCAGCCGCTCTTGGCGTTCTGGGCATATCGATCCAATGTGATCTTCGTTGGAATGATCATATTTTCGATGTGTCGAAAGAAGCGGGCAAGTGCCTAGGTTTTCTAAAACGGTGCAAAAAATATTTCACTTCAGCTGATCTTCGCATGATCTACACCTCATATATTAGGCCGAAAATGGAGTACAATTCGCACATTTGGGCAGGGGCTTCAAGATCTTATTTGGAGCTTCTGGACCGAATTCAACGTCGTGCGATATATTTGATAGGAGATGAAAGTATTTCATCCTCTCTCAACTCTCTTGAGCATCGACGTAATGTAGGTTGCCTAAGCCTTCTGTATAGGTATTACCATGGAAAGTGTTCAAGGGAGATACATGGCCTGACGCCACCAGCTCGTGTGTTTCCCAGGTCCACTCGGGCAGCTGTCCAAGCCCACCCCTTTACCATTGCATCGATGCCTAATAGAACCTCGCATTACCGCGATAATTCGTTCTTTAGTCGCGCGGTTAAGTTGTGGAATAGTCTCCCTGCGAGCGTGTTTCCCGGCAGTTTTGAGCTGTGCAAATTCAAAACAAATCTTCACCGACACTACTCCATCTATCCACCCTCCAACTAACTATCACCCTTCTTCCGAATCAACACAATGCTTACGCATTTATAGGGGCATCCCCTGAGCGTTGATTCAGTCTAAAAAAAAAAAAGTCATATGCTTTTTTCGCATATGGGTGAAATTTCACCCGAAGGTCGCTTAAGTTACTTTTCAAATATTTACCGTTCTGTTTTATCAGCCATAATATTAATATAATAATATTATAAAAGAAACTGACATTTTATACAAATACCATACAATTCATTAATTTTACATTTAAAATGAGCTAGGTATAGCATTTTAAACCTCAAAATGGGTGAAATTTCACCGGAGAGTCGGATGAGGGTTAACATGACACGAAATGCTGCATGAAAAAAACCAAAGATAAGCACAATCTTTTTACACAGTAAAGAATGGTTCCTAGTGTAAAACGCTTTAGAAGAATCTAAAAGGAAGAGTAAACTCAAATGGTACATACCATCACGGAAAAGACAAATCAAGCAAGATCCAAGCAAGAAGACTATCGGTTCTCAACGATATTTATTAAAATTCAATAATATTTTTAAAATACAACTAACTTTGCTATTTTTGAAGATATGTTAATGATTTTGATGTCGTTGAAAAAAAAAAATAAATAAAACATAAATTTGATGCTAAAACAATTTCGATTTATAACACGAAATTTTGAGAAAATTGTGCTCAAACTTAAAATTTTGTAGTTTCAACGGATTTATTTCATCTTCACACGTGCACAGCTCAGTAATGGATAAGTTGAGTGGGTTCTTTGATACACCGTTAGAAAGGCCTATTCATTACCTTTGAAATGAATTTTTAAAATAAGTTTTAAATGAGTTCGTTTTTCTGCTAGAAACAATAGTATGAATCAAAGTCATGAAATAACAATTAACCCCGTAACTTCTAAGGGTGTGAAAATAGACCCCCCTCCCATACGATTTTATGCTAAACTTGACCTCTCCTTTCACCTCCGTAAATATTCGCACTCTTACACGGGAAACCCTGTATAATAACTAATTTTTATTGATTGATTCAATTAAATTTGAATTGATTTCACATGTTCCTGAATACAGTGAAATAATTTCTGAATATAAGAAAATTATTTCTCTCCTCGATATAATACTTTAATGTCATACAAAATTTTTCCAAAGCAGAGGAACATCTATGGCCTGGTCGCAAACCAGAGGTCAGATTTTTCGTTAGGCTAAAAGTGTTTATGTGGTAAAAGTTTGAGTAAAAATTTAAAAAAAAAAATTTTGCGCGCTTTTTTGTCAATTATAAAAAAAATAAAAGGAAGCAGTTACTCGAATTTGGATGGGATGCTTAAGGGACAAAATTAGGAACAAAATGCAATACGATTCATTGAAATTGAAGCAATAATTTTTGAGTTGTCTATCGCACCGTTTTGGATGTTTTTTTTTTCAATTTCATTTCTAGCGACCTCTATAGAAAGCCAGGAAATTGCTACCAAAAAAAAATTTTGTAAAGTATTTTTTATGTACAATAGCCTGTATAAATTTCAGAAAAATATAACAACTCCTTGTACCTAAAAAAAATGTTTGAAAACAAGCTGCTGTTTTTCCATTTTTACACGTATATTATACCTTAATGTACATACCTTAACTATACATTCTTTTGAACATATGTGTTTAAGTATTTGTGAAATGATTTTTTTTTCAGTGAACTTTTTTTTGCACCGTTGTGATTTTACACTGATGAAACGCAAAATACACAACAAAACATATAAAAGGTGATTCCTTTATGATGAATCGACTGAAACAGGTAGATAGGAGTCGTTGAGCTAAAATCATAGGTATCTATCTATAGGTTTAACTACATAGCTACACATCTATCAAACAATTTTTTATTTTAATACAATTTTTGAAAGGAAATTAGGAGACCTTTAACCCTGCTTTAATAACCTACAAGACATAAGTTTTCTAAACTTTTTGCTCTCTCTCTCGTGGAATGCTTTCTCTGTAAGTTTTTATTCTCATTTTTAAATAAAAAAAAAATTTAAAACAAAATGTGTTTGACTAACAAGGGAATATGTAACAAAGCCATGTTAGTACAAAAAATGTTTAATTGCTATTAATATAACATGAAGTCACGAAAACAATAACACGTCTGATAGACGTATGGTTAACTTTTAAGCAACTTCTAATAAGGTTATCAAAGCAGGGTTAAGCTACTGAGTCAAAGTTTATAGAAAAATATACAAAACAAAAACATATGAGCAGCTAAACTGAAAATTTCTTTTTTGAGACTTATGCTGAGAAATGTTGCTTGCTTTTCGGACCAGTAGTACTACGAAAAAAGTGATACTGAAAAAAGGCTTTTTACGCAAATAAGCTTTTCTGTGGTAAACACAATGTCAGACGGAGAAATGTTCAAGGAAAAATATAAGGTCATAAAAGTTGCATACAAATTTGATATTTTTCCGTAAAAATTTCGATAAAAATTAAATTTAAGCAGCAAAAAAAGCAATTTTTCAATTTGGCTGCTCATAAGTTTTGGTTTTGTGTATTAATTTAACCCTCCGATGAGTGACAGTTCTGAACTTCACGGCCGTGTGAAAAGGTCCCTACGGACCTTTTTTGTAAATCATGTTTTTTTCACATAAAAAATTTATTTTTGATTTTTTTTTTTGTTTTTATTGTTTATAACTAAATTCTACATACAAAAATAATTTTTTCAATTTTTTTAATTTTTTATTTTTTGGCTTGAATTTTCTTAAGACTATTATAAAAAAGTTTAAAAATTATTGTTGTTGAGCGTGTACTTCTTGTCACCCACCCTGTGCGCAAGTGTTGCAGCGATGTAAAAGTGTGCTATGTTCTCCGCAAACAGCGTTGCCGCAGCCGAAGCAGTATGCCCGCGTTTTCCGCTGCCGCCCGTACTCAGAACGGCAAAGGCGACATGACGGTCTACTTGACCTAGCCGCAAACGACGGTGCATTGCCTTCCATCGGTCTTGATAATACCTGAAATGAAAAGAAAAATAAAAAACAAATAACTATATATTCTATTCTTGAATTTGAAGATGTTTTTCTTACCCTGACATCGAATGCTTCCATCGCATTGCGTATCCTTGGATATGAGGTTATATGGTTGTTCAGGGCACGTTCTTCGATATTTGGTGTGGCCAATTGTTTCGTTAGCAGTAACAAGAACGACCGCCGTCTGTCACTCCTTTTTATAGGCTTCATTTCGTTGTAAATCGTAAAAGCAGCCAATGCAGCGACATCCAGAATATTATAAAACATGGCCAACGGCCATCGTTGTGTTGCTCTTTTGCAGCTGTAAGTGCCTAGCATTTGATCCATGGTATCAACGCCGCATTTGTTGGCGTTGTAATCTAATATGGCATAGGGCTTCCGCTTCTCGGTTTGCTCGTCAACGAGGCAGGTGTAGTGCATTGTGGAGAGCACGTTCACCACTTTATTTTTTTCGGCACGTATGAGCATAACGCTATATCCCCTTCGTTGAACCCAAATAATGTACTATTGATGGTGCGCTTCGGGTTCTTCTTGAACTCCTGTGGAATGAATGTTTTGTTGTAGCGCACTGTACTAACATATGCGGTCTTCCTCCTCAACAAAATACGCGCCAAGTCAAGAGTGGTAAAGAAATTATCAGCGTATATAGTACGGCCAGCATGTAAATATTTTTCCACAAGATCCAGCACTACGTTCTGCCCTTGGTTTATCTCCCATTGTTGGTTTGGCAGTTTTCCAGAATATATCATTCCCTTCACAGGATAATAACTCTGTGAGTCGCATAACCACCATACTTTCAAACCATACTTAGCTGGCTTTGACGGAATATATTGTGTGAAGCGGGTGCGGCCTCTGTAAGGGAACAACTGCTCATCAACTGTTAGTGCTTCATGTAAGCTGCTGCCAAGTTATTTTGCAACATTTGCCAAATATCGTCATTAGCCGCAGTTTTGCTGTTGATGAGTCGCTGTTGTCGAGTATTTCCATTGTCGAATCGAATAAATTGCTTTATACACATGAAGCGATCGTACGACAACGCAACTTTGTATATTGGGCAACGCGTCGCGCCCCATAATTCCATAGCTGGTTCATGGTTTGATCTTGTGAGTCCAGCATACAAAAGAATAGCTACAAAGGCGTCAAACTCTTTCACTGTCACTGGCTTCCACTCCTTTTTCTTCGTGGGATTCGCCAAATTCCATGCAGCTGTAACCTCCCTGCCTTTACGATTTGTTTCACGTAGCACTAAGTGTATTATTTCCTCTGTCAAGATTGAACGCATTATTGTATAGGGGTCGTGTATATTTCCTGTTGGTCCTGGTTTCTTTCTTGGTGGTGCTTTTTTACTCCATTGGGTGCCATCTTTACCAATATAGTAACTTTCATTCGTTTCCTGTCCACCATTTTCTTCCTCTTCATCATCGTCATCATCAGTATCTTCATTTAGCTCGACGTATCCTTCAGTTTCGGCATCTGACTCTTGAGCAGGTTGGTATGTGCGATCTTCATCATCCTCAACTTCATAATTATCAATTGCAGCAATATCAATTTCTTCATCCATGTCTTCGTCCATAAAATCAGCAAATCTACTATCAGCTGCACGCCTTTCATCCGCAGTCATTTGCTGGTAACGTGTACTACAGCGTACAACAATTTCAGCAACGTCCAAATTACTTGCATCTGCCATATTTATATTTTTGTTTCTATCACACACGATTTTACTCTTCGCTGTCTAAACTTTGACGGATTTGGTTTACGAAACTACAACTTCTATTATACTCTTTCGTACGTCTACCTAAACTCAAAGACATTAGAGCCCAAACAGAACCAAGGCGGATGTCGGATGGCGGGCCTCTCTCTGCGAAATCCGCTGAGAACACGTCCAGAATATGAGAGGTTTTATATTGGGAATGATACAAATTATTTTATATTATGCTTTGAATTCACATGAATGCAACACAGGCACAAAAACAGAATGTCAGATCATAGTAAAAACTAAGAAAATAACACTGAACGTACCCAAACTTTAGCAAAAATATGGCAACATTTAAGTCACTCAGAGAGAGATCCGACACCCGTCAGAGAGAAATTAGAATAGATTCTACTCTGGCGTTTTCCCATCATGCATTTCTACGGCGATTTCATTTTTGGCGGCTGCATATATTTTCATGTAATTTGTAGCACGGCGAATCCGACAACCGACATCCGCCTTGGTTCTGTTCGGGCTCTTAGGGATGATGATAAAAACAAAAAATTCTAAGAAAAAATTCTAAGAACAAAAATACTAAGAACAAAAAATACTAAGAACAAAATACTAAGAACAAAAAATTCTAAGAACTGGTTTATTGCTGGTAGTATAAAATTAGAATATTGTGCCTTTCCTGGAAAGCAATAAAGTTCATGTCTCCGAATTGTTCTTAGAATTTTTTGTTTTTATCATCATCCCTAATGTCTTTGAGTTTAGGTCTTTATGTTCAGAACAAGTAAATTATGTGTTGAAACAATAAAAAAATTATAATGATGCCCAAAAACATGCATTTATTAGTGAAATTCATTACTAGATCCATACGGACCTATTCACACGTCCGCGTACTATTCTCACTAAAACCTCAATAACTCCTAAAGTAATGATCCGATCGGCTTGATTTTTTTTCAAAAAGATGTGCAACAAAATACTCTTGGAATACAGAGTAACTTTGGGGGGGGGGGGTTGTAGTGGCCGAAGTAGGAGTAATTTCAGTTTGAAAAGGCAAAAAGGTCCCTAGGGACCTTCTCACTCATCGGAGGGTTAAATGAATGTTATGTCATATGAAAGGTTGTCAGAAATGCAATTTTTTACTTGTTTTTATTTTACAACAAAAGCAACTTTTGAGTAAGTCTAGAGTGAAAAGCCAATATTTCGGAATTTTTTTGAAAAAAGATATAAAATATAGACACTGACCTAACGGAACAGTTATAACTATTTTTGTTAAGTTCACTTGTTGGACTCCTGAACAAAACAAATTCATTTTAATTTCTTTATTTAAAAACAGCGGAGATATTTGCATGGAAAGTAAAAACTTTGATTTCCAAGTCGTTTTATCCCATTCTTAGGTTACGATGTTTTATGATAAAGTCATTATTCTTAAAATTTCTGAAGGTTTAACTTCTACACATAATTTTTTAATTAAATTATAACAGTTTTTTTAAAGTCTTATTTTTATTAATTTTTTGCATAACTTTGAAACCTATAGGGGGGTTTGAACACCAAAATACCCCATGTCTACGGGCCTGATTAGCATTAAATCGTTTTTGGTTTTTGCTGCCATTCTAATTGATGATTTCTGGGTGTCGGACATTGATGCAAAGGTACATTGATGCAACTCTTACGGAACAAATGCGATTTGCAAGGGAGTTTGACTTCTACAGCAAAGTAGAAAGTACCATTTAAGAATTGCTGCTATTGATGAAGAGGGAGAAAAAAAATAAAGTAGAATTCAATGGTAGGCTTGTCATAATTGATTTTGCAATTTTCAAAAGAATGACACAATTTCGAATCAATTTCTAAAGCTTATTAGCCATAGCTGTATTGTGTTAAAGGCAAGACTGGCGCAAAATGTGTACATATTTTAGAATGTGGGCCAAATAAAAGAAAACCATTGAACCAGAACGAACTCAACCTACAACATAAATTTAATCATTCTCTAGAGGTTCAAAGGCGATTTTAAAGCAAAGCTGAAACTTTGAACTTATTTCATAATTCGCTGTTTTTACGAAAAAGAAGCAAAAAGGATCATCCCTGATCAGAAGATCTTTGTGCTGTTTAAGTTATTAAGAATTTGCAATATAAGATAATCAGATTGGTGAAGGAAATCAAGTGTTATAATATTTATATTAAACTTATGGGCCGTCCATAAATCTAATGACGCTAGAAGGAGAAGGGGTTTTTGAGAACCGTCGCGATTTATTACAAGGAAGGGAAGAGGGTTTTCAAACGTCTCGTGACTGAGTAAACTATCTAAAATTACTTTTTTGTTAAATAACACTGTAGGGACTTCAAAAAGACACACGAAAACGCCGAGACGAGAAAACTTAATTTTAGGTCATTGAATTTGGTGGCACACTCAGTTTTTCCCAACGAGGTTAATTTATAGTTTTATATTTTTATTTATCTGAATTTAAAATTATTTTATCTAATATATAAAATGTGCATTAGATGATTTTTTTTGCAATTTTACAGTGGTGTGCGATGAAATAGAGTCGACCCTAAAATAAATTTTTAAACCAAAAATAAATGTAGAAAATTTGAATTGTTTGTGAATTTTTTATTTTTTGTTAATCTTTTAGAAACAAAGAAAAGTATTTACAAACATAAATATCGTTATATTGGCTTCAATGCTTAAACATAAAAAAAAATATTTCAAAATATCCATTTTTGGCTGTGAATTAAAATAGAGTTATCGAGTTTCATCATCTGAAATAAAATAAATACCAGTGTGAAATAAAAAAAAATATGTTTCTTGTATACTTTTCCTTACCTCAGTATTTTGTGGAGTAGCCTTTATTTTTAATCACAGCCAAGCAACGATTTGGCATTGAATCCACAAGGTTTTGACACGTTCGGATTGGAATTTTTTCCCACGCAGACTTAACTAGTGTCCACAGCTCGTTCTTATTGGATAGGTTTTTTCCCTTAATAGCCATTTTAACTACTCGCCACAAGTTTTCAATAGGGTTTAAGTCTGGTGATTGCGGAGGCCAGCTTAAAACATCCACATTATTATTCTCAAACCAAGCTTTTGCCCGCTTCGATGTGTGTTTCGGGTCATTATCTTGCTGAAACACCCATCGAAGCGGCATCTCCCTTTCAGCATAAGGCAACATGACGTTGTTTAATAAATTGGTGTAATATTCAGCGTCCATTGTCTGCTCAATTCGAAATAAAGGTCCTGTCCCATAGTAAGAGAAACTACCCCATACCATTATGTTTCCTCCACCATGTTTAACTGTTTTAACAGTGTATTGGGGAAATTACTTCTATCAGAATTGAACAAGTTCACTTTTGTTTCGTCTGACCACAAAATATTTCGCCATTTGCTCACGGGCCAATTCACATGCTCCTTGGCGAAACGTAACCTTTTTGAACGTTTGTTTTCGATAGAAATGGAACTTTTCGGGCACTTTTTGCCTTTAAATTATTCTTAATAAGGATTTTTCTTATTGTAGAGGTGTCCACATCCAGCTTGTAATAGTTTTTGAGAGCGGTAGAGGTAATAAAAGGGTCTTTTTTAACGTGCCGCAACATTCTTCTCTTTATATGTTCCGTTACTTTAGGTTGTTTTCCGCGGTTTTTTGGCCTGACCTCATACTTGACGGCGTTTTCCACCATTTTTTTGGAGCATCCAATTAATTCCGATATTGTTTGGTAGCTTTTGCCTTCTTTTCTGAGCTTTTTATTATTTCCTGGCGCTCATTACTACAATGCTTACCTCTGCCCATTTTGGAGACTAAATAATAACAATTAATAAATATTTGTAAATGCTTATAATATTTAGAAGCTAAACTTACCTTTGTTTACAAATTTAAATGAAATGTACCGTTAATCGCATCAAAAAAATATGTTTTTCACGGCCTTTACCAAATTGACACTGCCCAAAAGAAAAGAAACGCACAAAGTATACTGAAAATAACGGTATTATATGCAGCGAGGAACCGATCACTCAAGTACAGAAGTTCTTGATATGAAACTCATTACAGTGAAGACTTAAAGAGAGTTAAAGTTTTGAAGAGTGGATGACTCAATTTCATCGCACACCACTGTATATCTGATTCCTGCACTAGAGGATATAATATGAAGAACGATATTAAGAGGATCCTAAATGGAAAATTTTGAGTTCAATAACTCTTAAACTAAGTGCGCTCAAAACAAAAACCATTTTTACTGTATCTATTTATAGATTCGACTGCAATCGTTAGCTACTAGTTCAAATAAATATACCTAATTTTGCAATGAATTAAAACATACGCGTTCAAAAAAATTAATTTTTTTTTATCAAATGGTTTATATGGGTTAAGCTTTCGATCTTAATTTCCACAAATATAGTTTAATTTGTCACATTGAAGTCGTCATTGTAAATATTTCATTAAATCATTCATCATTGTAAATATTTCATTTCGACATTAAATTAAAAATCAGCGTACAAAAAAGCCCCCTTATAAAATGCTTCATGTAGATACAATGACATTTCGGACGCCATATTGGATCAACCATTTTGGATTTTTAATTTTTGACAACAAATTCGAAATCAGCAACCCCGAAAACCACCCTTTTGAGCCTTTCAGAGTTTGTTACTGACTTTGTTTGTTCAGCTACTTTGTTTTATTTATATAAAAAAAAACAGTATAGTAAATATTTACAGTATACCTACGCTCTATCAGCCACCCTTCTGGGGGTTCCAATACACAAAAAATAGAAAATAAGTTACGAAATTTAAGTCTAATACGACCAAAACTGTCCGAAGTAAAGCATTTTTGTGAATTTGTGAGCGGTAAAAGAGGTGCGGCAACACTTTTTTCCTTAAACCATTTCGTACTCGAAACAATCGTATATTCTTCCAATTTCTAAAGATAAAATTGACCTCACTAATATTCCACCGATATTTTTAAACAATAATAGGCTAGAAATGGTTGCTAAGGTTAAAAATTTAGGTTTTTACGTCAATTCGAAGCTCTCCTGTTCTGACCATATAAATAATGTTGTCAAGCGCATTTATTTCACTCTGCGCTGCCTACGGCTTTCCTCACAATTTGTTCCCATTGAGACTAAGAAGAGACTTGCTGTTCTTTTAATAGTCCCCTTAATAACATATTCCGAATTGGTTTATAGTAATCTTGATTCACAATCTTCTCACAAAATCCAAGTTGCCTTTAATAATGTGACAAGATATGTGTTTGGCTTAAGGCGCTTTGACCATGTATCCCAAATAAGTAAAGAAATTTTGGGATGTAGCATTATTAACTATTTAAACGCAAGAAATTGTTTGTTTTTGCACAAATTAATACATAATAGGACTCCATCTTATCTCTTTACTAAACTACGCTTCAGTATTTCAAACCGAACTGGCAACCTCATTATACCGAGATTTAATAATATAAATTCAAAACGGCTATTTTTCGTCAACGCCATTAAACTTTGGAATTCATTACCGGTTAGCATAAAAGCTACTGTTAGTGCGAATAACTTTAGGCTTTCTCTAATGTCATACTATTCAAACATCTAACTATTACTACTATTTATTAATTATCTTACAACACTTATCACTTTATTGTTTTATTTCATGTTAACTACTGTTTTTCTTTATTCTTTATGTAATTGCTTAAATTCAAATTTAATCCAACCAAAATTTAATTCATTCATAAAACTTATTATACATTGCTAGTATTTGCTAGTTTTTTTTATATAGTTTTTGTTTTATATTTTTTATCTTATATATATATGTGATTTGTTGATTATGTATATTATTCGTTGTACTATAAAAGATGTTACTTTATCTTATTGTACTAATCAAGTGTCAAATAAAGAAATACAAATACAAATACAAATTGACTCCCACAATTTCAGCTTAATTCAGGTTATACCTGCCGCACTTTTCTTCACTCTATTCTTATCCTTTAAGAAGTGGGCGTAACTATAAGGTAACCATACTAATTTTTGATACAGTGTCAGAAAGTAAACATATGAACTAAATTACCAAATGTTTCTCTAATATGATAAAAACCGTCCGATATATAGCACTTTTATTGATTGCAACAGTGCTTTCAATGTGCCCGACATATTTTGTAGCTTAGGCCACACCACTCCGCGTATAATTTTTCACCTTGTTCAACTTACTTGCCTATAATATCTTTTTATACAATAATATATAATCTTTGATGTGAACACCCTTAATGGCGCACAATGTAACGAGGTGGACAAAAGTAGGTATGAAAAAAGTCGTAAGCTCGTAAAAGTAAGTACGCAAATTAGTAGATAGGAGTCTTAGTTATGTGAATCTAAAAGGATTATTTGATATCATATCATTTGTGGTAGTTATGGTCTTTATAGGATACCTTGGAAATTTTACGAAATTTCGGTTTTTATAGTTTTGTACTGAGTATTTTCCAAAATTCCAAAAATTTTGATATAATCCATACACAAAAATTTAGCAAAAATATATTTTGCAAGTTCTTGTTAAAAAACACAACTTTAAAAATATTAATAAAAACATTTTCATGTACTACAAGACCTTAGGAATCCAAAAAAAAAAAAAACCTAAATTTCCATATGCAATTACAGAATAAAAACATTTTTGTGTTTTTTTTTTAGTTTTAAGTATGTCTCAACACATGTTTTTCTTAACACATTTCCACAATTTGGTCTCAGACTTCATTACAATAAGGATTTTATGACCACTTTTTTAAAGCATGTTTTGACGAAAATGTGCAAATTTATATGAAAAAATAAAAAAATTTTCATAAAGTTTCAAATGCAATCAAACAAAAAGAACATTTTATTTTTAAGTATGTCTTAAAAGATCTCCTTTTCAACATATTCTCAAAATTTGGGCAGCCAAAAATAACAGCAAAGGATTTTATGATCTGTTTCCTGGAGAATTTTTTGACGAAAATGCGCAAATTTTTATGAAAAAATAACAAATTTTACATAAAGTTTCAAGCAGAATTACAAAATAAAACCATTACCCATTATTTGGTCTCAGACTACTTTCAAATAAGGATCTTATGACAACTTTGTTTTGACGACAAAGCATGTTTTGACAAAAATGAGCACCAATTGTATACTACCAAGGTAACATTCCACATTTGAAATAAAAAAGACTTCAACTTAAGGCTTTATTATGCAAAGACAATAATGCATGGAGGCTTGAAATTTTTTTGCGTAAATTTACAAAAATCGATGAAATCTTAATTTTAATTCTTTTAGTATTTATGCATCTTCTTCTTGCTAAGTGTTGTAAATAAAATTTTCTTCAGCCAGGGCGATGATTTCTCGAGTTAAACGCATCTGATTTCATCGTAGTTCATCTTAAATTGTTTGTTAGGGTTTTGATAACAACATTCACTGGAATTATTAAGTTTGGTTAACATTTACTCTCCCTAATTTTACGCTGTCATTTTCAACCATTAAGATCCCGTGGGTAAGAATTGTAGTGAAGTTTGTAGGCGTAAATATGTAAAAATAATAAATGCATTGCTTTAGAAGATGGTCACAAATAGTTAAGAAAAATTAGCTTCAATGATACCGGTAAAAACTTTTGAGAACTATGCAATATAGATCTATTCCGTGGGCTACTGCTTTCATCAGATCCTTTTATATCTCCTCTTAGAAAAATATTGAAAAAAATAGAATAATGATAATGAGAACAACGAATTCATTTTAAATGAAGATCATGATACGAATGATGACAAAGTTGACTGATCTCGATTTCTCTGATTTTGTGTCAAGTAACTCAACGAATTATTCTGATGACAGTAAAAAATTTTCTCTTATTCTTAAGATTTATGTAAAATTTAAACAAACACATGTATTAAAAATATAAAAATATTTTTTAATTAATAAATTTCATTGAATATTGTGTGGGAGGCGGGTGAAGGACGTGGCCGATCTTAATAAAATAATTATATGATAATTAAGTGAAACCAGTTAAAAATAAACAAGTAAATTTTTTTCTTATACTTTCTATAACTGGAGATATTGCACTTTTATTCTTCATTTTGTATCTTAAAGAAATTTTTATATGATAATTATGTAAATCAAGTAAATAAAAAGTTAATCAATTTTGCTCCTTACACTTTCCACACCTGGTGATATTGCACAGTTATTCTTCATTTTGTATGGGAGGTGGGCAAAAGGCATGGCATATCTTGATTAAATTTTTATATAATTATGTGAATGTTGTTAAAAAAATTGTTAATTTCCTTTCTATTACTTTTTAGAATTCGAGATATTGCACTTTTATTCTTAATTTTGTATGAGAGTTGAGCAAAGGGCGTGGCAGATCTTAATGTTAATTTTATATGATTATTATTTGAAAGAAGTTAATAAAAAATTAGTTAACTTTTTTTCTAATACTTTCTACAACTCCGGATGCACTTTTAATCTTAATTTTGTAGTAGGTGGATGAAGAGCGTGGCAAATATAGATGAAATTTTTAAATGGCCATTTTGTGTATCCAATCAATAAAAAAATTAGTTAATTTGGTTTTTGCACTTTCTACAACTCGAGATATTGGAATTTTATTGTTAATTTTGTATGGGAGGTGGGCGAAGGGCGTGTCCGATCTTGATGAAAATTCGTGTCATGTGTCGTTTTGTAATTATGAAATAATGACACATGCTAAATTTCATCTACCTAAGATGATTCCTTCTATTTTTGTCCCATAGACCTCGTTACACTGGTAACACTATTGGTAACCGAGTTAAATAGTCTAGCCTTATGGCAGACTACACTCGAATTGCCAGCTTAGCGTTCGTACGTTAATATGTGTCAAATAAGGTGTTTAGTTTAACGATAAAGCTAAATGACGTTAACTCTAGCTTATTATTATTATTATTTTTATTAAACATATTAGTACAATAAGAACAAGTTCTTTTACTATACAAAGCAATAATCTTAAAAGTAAAGTATTACAAATGACATTGTTTTTAAATTTAAATTTGACATAAAGTTTGATATAAGTTTTTAAATGAAGAATAAATATTACTGTATAATTCAGCTTACATTATAACAAGTAAAATTAACAGCAAGTGTAGAAGACATTTTAAAATAAAATATATGAAATAAAAGTAAAATAGAAAAAAGGAACGAAGAGGAAAGAGCTGAAGTTTAGAAAGAGAGAAAGTTTAAATATATGAAGAAATTATGTAAAAAAATTAAAAATAGCTTGCCTAAAGTTCCCAATTACATTTATTGATTTTAAGTGATTAGGTAAGGTATTCCATAATCTAATGGCGATAATAAAGAAGAGTCTAGTAGAGTTTAGAAATTTAAAATTCGGTACTATAAGCATATTACTTCTAGCCGAATGGCAAAACTGTAGTTTATCAAAAAGGTACCGTGGAGTTTTCGAATGAATTAGCTTATAGAGAAAAATACAGTTTCTGGCGTTAATATAAGTTATAATGCTGCAGCCGAGAATAGCATTCTTAAACTGCGAAAGATAATCAAATTTTCGAATTCCGTAAACATACCAAGTTGTGTGATTGAATGCTACTTGTAGCTTATGTTCAGAGCTTTAGATTCAAGCTGTATTGCAATACACATGTTACGAATAAGTAATTACCGGTAATATTAGTTGTATTACAAGCTTACGTCTGGTTTCTATGGGTGTAAAATCTCTAGACATCCTTAGGTTTCTCAGAACGCTATATATTTTACGTATTACGCTATTCACATGATCGGTGCATGTCATTGTTGAATTAATGTGAAAACCAAGACTTACAACATTTGTGACCAGTTTAAGTTTTTTGCCCCCTATAAATAGATCTGGAATATTCTCCGGAAAGATTTTTGAGGCTGAGATCGGTAGAACATATGATTTATCCGCATTTAGCTGCAGACCATTATTAATGGCCCACTGGTGAATATGATTGAGATCTTCATTCAGCCTGACACTTAGATCTTCAAAGAGGCCTGTTCTACGTGAAAGATGCAACTGAATGTCATCCGCATAAGCATGCATAGAAGCATATCTGCAGGTTGAAAAAATATCATTAATAAACAATGAAAACAGCAGAGGACCCAGAATAGATCCCTGGGGCACTCCACTGGGGCACTCCACTTCTTACTCTCTGTAACCTGTTGGACAAGTAGCTTTCTAAAATACTTACAGCATTATTACAAAACCCATACCAACACTTAAGTTTTTGACAAAGCAGAATGTGATTTACGCTATCAAACGCTTTGGAAAAATCAAGCATGCAGAGTAAAGTAACTAGGCCTTCATCGTATGATTTTCTTATATCATCCAAAACTTTTATGGAAGCGGTTGTGCAGCTATGGCCAGCACGAAATCCAGACTGTAAAGGAGACAATAAACTACTAATGCTTAAGTATTTTGAGATTTGATCAGCCATTATAGCTTCGCACACTTTAGACAGCGAAGACAGAATACTTATTGGCCTGAAATCGTTGGTATCAGACGCTGACGATTTTTTGGCAACCGGTATTACTTTTGCTATTTTCCAGGAGCTTATCCTCCGCCTAAACTATCCTCGTTAAAAGAAAAAAATATTTAATACTATAGGTGACCAGTTCATTCTAGCCTGGTTACGTATAATGCAAAAAATAATATATAGCTTATACAAAATATTTACAAATTCATTAAATAGTTTATGAAGAAATCAAAAATAAAGAAAAATTGTGACGTGTGGGGTGGAAACTAAAGAGTGCACAAGCACTATAAAAATGACTTGCAAGCCGTAAGCTCTGCTTTCAAATACTTCCGGTGTTCTACTCTCTCATTTCAAAATAAGCACTGCAGTGAAGAGAGTTTTTGATATATAAACAAATACTGCAGAAATAGACAGTAGAATATTCAATCTATAAAACAATAGAACCAAACTGAAGAAGAACATACTGCATTGACACTGAACTACTTACAGGTATAAAATATGATTGCTTTTTTTTGTTTGTTTTTATCAGAATTTACAAACTATAAAATTTATTTGACAATAGGGTTTCCACCTTTATTTTTGCGATTTCGATAGTAGGGCAAACACTAGATAAAAATGGGTCGCTGAATCAGAATCCGTTGTCAGAATTTCAAAATTATGTAGGTCTTGTATAATAGGGTTTTATTTAGAAATTTTTAGCAGAGAACAAACATAGTTGCAACAACCATGTCTTAAGAGGATCATAGTATGATTCGGATAATTATTGTTGCTAACATGTTCTTAAACATATAATATTTTTTTTGATCATGATAAAATGATTACAACAACCATATTTAGAAAAGGAAATTTTTTGTCGGAACCAAAATATAATTGAAACAATCATTATTCTCTTATTGGGCCGAAAATAGAATGATTGCAACTACTATATTATGAATTTATTTTTAGAATCCAGTATATGATTGAAACAATAATTTTAGTTTTTTTATTTTCATGCACTCCATTTTCCACAGCTATTCGTTAAGATATCTCCAGAGGTATGCCATTGTCTGGGCTAAACAGAAATATTAATTCAATTGAAAAATCTTTTTGATAAAATTTTCTGTCCGAGCTGGGGTTTGAACCGCGGCTTTTTCGCTTACGAGCCTAGCACACTACCAGTAAGCCACATCCGCTACTACCGCTCACCTGACTAATACCATTCATAAACATGGTACATTAAGTGCATTGTCACAAAAATAGCAATATTTGTGATAAACAAAATATGGTCAGATATGCGAAATATATTTACGGTAAACAGAAATATTTTTGCTAAAATTAAAGTCGAAAATGTCACTTTTCTGCGTGCTGTTTTTAGGATAAGGCAATTAAAAACAAAACACAATAATTGAACAGTTGTCAAACGAAACGGCACATAGCCAGGAATCGATAAAACTTATTGTGTCTGAATGAAGTGAAAGTTTTTCCTGCAAACTGTTCAGACACAATAAATTCTTTTGATTTTTGGTTATGTTCCGCTTCGTTTGCCAACAATCAAAGAATAGTTCAGACAAACATTCAAAATTCTAACATGTTTGTCTCTATAATAATATTCACATTTATGATGATTGGCAGAACTACAACATTTTTGTTGCAACCAATAGTTGAGGCAGTCATAGTATTTTGACGAATACAATGATGTTATGATTTCAACTATGTTATTTTTGGTACCACCATTAGTAAATTATGACTTTATTAAGGCAAAAATTGGTGTTTGCAGAAAAAATACAATAATTTAAGTAAAAAAAATATTATTGTAGTAATCATGTCTCAACCATGTCTTTTCTCTGCGTGTAATAATAAGAGTTTTTAAGATTTTTAAACATCATTTATCAGTGTTAGGAAGTCACTGATTTCGAATCTGAAGTCAGAATTTTAAAATTCAAAATCGTTATAGGGTTGCCACCTCAATTTTTTTATTTTTACGAATTCGATGTTGGCGCAAACACTAAGTAAAAGTAGGTCGCTGAATCGGAATCCGTTGCCAGAATTTCATTACGTAATTTTTTATAATAGAGCTGCTACCTAATAATATGTATTTTTAAAAGTTTTAAACATCATTTAACAGTGTTAGGGGATCGCTGATTTCGCATCTGATGTCAGAATTTTAAAATTTAAGATGGTTGATAGGGTTGCCACCTTAATTTTTTATTTTTACTAATTCGGTGCTGGCGCGAGCACTAGATAATAATGGGTCGCTGAATCCGAATCCGTGTTCAGAAATTTAAAATGACAAGAATTCGCAAAAATATAAAAATTTAGGTGACAGCCCTATTAACCATATGGAATTTTAAAATTCCGAATTCAGATTCGAAATCAGCGACTCCCTAACACTGATAAATGATGTTTAAAGCTCTAAAAACACATATTATTAGGTGGCAACCCTATTATTTCAAAACTTTATATTTTTGAAATTCTGACAACGGACTCGAATTTAGCGACCAATTTATACCCCTTAGTTCGCGGCAGCCCCGAATTCATTAAAATAAAAAAATTAAGGTGGCAGCCCTATCCACCATATTGAATTTTAAAATTCTGACTTCAGATTCGAAATCAGCGCCCCCCTAACACTGATAAATGATGTTTAAAAATCTTAAAAATACATATTATTAGGTGGCAATGCTGTGGTAAAAATTTAAAAGGCAACCCTAACTTCCATCTTAAAATTTAAAACTATAACATTATATTCGAAATCAAATCCGTTGTCAGAATTTCCAAATTAAAGGAATTCACAAAAGTACAAAAAAATCTAGGTAGCAGCTCTATCCGCCATCTTTCCGAATTCCAAAAATTATTTAAATATAGGGCTGCCACCTTTATTTTTGCGATTTTGAAGCTGAGGCAAGCATTAGGTAAAAATGGGTCGCTGATGCCAAATCCGTTGTCAGAATTTACAAATTCCTAAATTTATTTGACAAATTTATTTTAGGGTTGCCAACTTAAAATTTTGTATTTTTGCGATTTTGAAGCTGGGACAAATACTACAGATAAAAATGGGTCGCTGATTCACATTAAGCGACTAGGGCATCAACAAAGGAAGAATAGCACTCGCTGTGCATGCTATGATTTCTCGTTACTGTGCTGTATTGTCGCATTATGTTTTGATATTCTGTTTCACAACATAACATAAGTGCTGTTATTTCTGTAGCGAAAATCATTTTAAATTATGAAGTGTTTGCTTCGTTGCTATGCTTCACCATAGAACATGTGTCAACGCTACACTGAAATACAGTGCACTGAAGTACTATACAGTAGTGAAGTGGCACAAATAGAATGTTTTGTGCAGCTCTTTAGTGGAAACAAATACCAGCGACTTCTATCCTCACAACTTAAACATTCTTTTCCAACTAAAACATTATGGAGTAATATCAGAAATCTTGGGGTGTGTCTAGTCTCAACTAGTCTCCCTACTGATAACTACATGTTAATGTTATGTGGTGGAGATGCGTACTGCGACCTTAATTAGATCTATTGTACCTCCTTCTCAAAGCTCCGCTGGGTTTGCGGATTACAGAATTCCATCCAGCCCTATTTCTCTAATGAATTTGAGAATATTCTTAGGTTCAAGGGATGAAAACTGCTCTAGACTCAGCTCATAACTCCCTAGTGTTAGCTTACGTCTGCGAGCCACGACGTCGCAGTTTGTGAGTAGGTGTATTGGAGTCTCCTCTGCTTCATAACAGAAACGGCAGTTACTATCGGTTCCTATGCCCAATTTCATCAGGTGGTATTTGAGTTTACAGTGTCCTGTAAAGAACCCCGTTAGAGTCCTTAGATTCGGTTTGCCTAAGCTTATGCACAATTTTGATCTCCGAGTGTTAAAATCTTTGAGGAGCAATTTGGATTGTCTTAGCTTTGGGAGGCTTTTCCAGAGGTTTGAACGTTTATGCCTCTCCCCTTCTTAGTTCTTCTTTTATAGAATGTGTGCCCAATCCGCAGAATGGTTCTGGTCCTATAAATTTTGTGGCTGTACCTTGTCGCGCTAGACCATCGGCTTCTTCGTTACCCTGTATACCTTTGTGTCCTGGGACCCAAAGTATAGTAACAGTGTTATTCTTGCCTAGTTATAGATAGGCATTCCTATGTTATTCTCGATGATATCCCACAGGAAACTAATGCTTTGATTGCTGCTTGGCTATCTGTCATCACAACTTTATCCTGACCTTTGTATTTACGGTCCAGATTGAATTGTGCACACAGCTTTATTGCTAGGATTTCTGCTTGGAAGATACTGGGTGTTGTCCCCATAGGTTGAGAGTGCTTGATTCTTGGCCCATACACCCCTGCGCCTATACCTTCCAATGTCTTGGACCCGTCTGTATACCATGCTATGTGTGGAGAGTACTGTGTGGTTTCTTGACTTGCGATATCATCTCGCTGTCCCACTCTTTCTTGGTATTAAGCTTAATTCCGAAGTGTTTTTCGAAATTATACCTTTTTACTATATCGTCTCTTGGTAGACCGATGTAGGGAGTGTGCTTTGCAATATCCTCCTTCTCTCTACTGCTGATAGTTTTACCTAAACCTGTCCCCTCTTTTGCAATGCACAACAGAGTTTGCTTGGCTACTCCCTCTATGACAAGGTGTAAGGGTGTTAGGTCCAGAATTACTTCTAGTGCTGCTGTAGGGCATGTCCTCATGGCCCCTGTGATGCATACACAGGCCAGTCTCTGCACCTTTGTTAGCATATTCCTCATTGTGGTTAGCTTGGTTCTCTCCGCCCATGCTATTGCACCATAGGTGAGGATGGGTCTCACCATCATGGTATACATCCAGCGGAGAATTGTTGGGTTACAACCCCAGCTTTTCCCCGCCAGGCTCCTACATACCATGAGTGATAACCAGGGAAGACAATTATATGCAAATGCATATAATATATGCTTTTGCATATTTGGACGTTTTGTTAATAATTTTGCATATTTATAACGATTGTGCTTATTTGTGCATATTTTTACATATTTTTAACTTTTCGAACAGATTTTAGCTTGTAATCGGGCAAATTTTGATACTTCCTTCACATCTGGCAACATTGTAATTTCTTTGATATTTATGAAGATGTGGCGCCCCACTGTTTTGACAGAGTGCTCTATCATTTGATTTTTCCCGCTTTTTAATCGTGTTGTTTTTGCGGAGGCTTAAATTTATTAGATTAAGAAACAAAAAGTATTGATTATGCCGAAAGAAAAAGAAAAAATCAGTTCGTTTCTGACAAGAGTGGCTAACCAATATCCAGGAGTGCTGCGAACAGATAATTCTGTTCTTCTTTGTAAATTTTCATTAAGCTTAACTGTCAAAAAATTATTTCAGGCATAACAAAATTGCAGGCTACAGGGCTATCCCTTGATGAATCGATCGAAATAGTAGATTCAGTTTTAAATGACTTAAAAGCAATACATGACAAAATGTTTGTAAACAAATTGAATTCTGTGATAGGTCGCAACCGGGGGTTTAATAGTCTGGTCAGTATAAAAAATATTTTGTTTAAAAACTCGCAGACAATGGATCCATACGCCGAAAGTCTCCTTCCGAACGAATTCCCTTATTTTAAATGGTGCCCAACTACATCCTGCGATGTCGAGCGGTCTTTCTCACAATACAAAACATTGTTGGCTGAAAATCGTAGAAAATTTCTTTTTGATAATATAAAAATGCATTTAATTGTTCAGTGTAATCGCTGAATGCAATACACTGTTTTTGCTATAAGCACCATATAAAATAATGGACTTCGTCCGGAAGGGGACTTTTGGCATTGGCTTCGAGGTACCAAACAAAATATTCATTAAATGATTAAAATAGAATTAAATTTTTACTTTATAATTAAAATTATAATTTATTTAAACTGAAATATTTACTTTTACGCCTTGAAAGGGCTATTGTTTTGTTTTTTTTTTATGAACTATTGAATAAAATTTTGAATAATAAAACTCCGACTTCGACATTTTTCGTGCTTATTTGATGGCATATTTTGCCATTTTTTAGAGCATATTAGCATACTTATTTTAGATTTTTTCGTGCATATTTCTGTCTTCCCTGGTGATAACTACATACATTTTACCAGTTTTAAATTCAGCTATATAGCAATTATTTAAGTTTGAACCAGTAAATGAGCTTAATGTTGGGTTGTGTGTGTCCTAAATAAAATCAAATGCCATAGGTGAAGATGGAGTTCCCATAAATTTTATCAAAATAGTTCTACCTTACATTACAAGCCTGCTAACTCACGTAATTAGTCACTAAGGGTTCTCATCTAAGCATGTAAACATGTAAGGCATTTAAACTTTTGATGAGCGATAAAGTGTAAATAGCGTAAATGTTGACAAAATGACGGCTGCAGCTGCGACAGCATAATGATTTTTTTTAAATTTTAAACCTTTTAAAAACCTTCATTAATATAAAAAAATAAATAAAACGTGTTCATATCTACTTCAACTTCCTTAAATATGTAATGATTAGCGCCAAACGAAACCCTCATTCACACACGTAGATTTACATGCTAGTTTACACTACAAAATATGTATAGCATTTAAACTTTTGATGAGAGATAAAGTGTAAATAGCGTAAATGTCGACCAAATGACGGATGCGGCTGCGACAACATTATGACTTTTTTAAATTTTAAACCTTTTAAAAACCTTCATTAATATAAAAAATAAATAAAACGTGTTCATATTTACTTCAACTTCCTTAAATATGTACTGATTAGCGCCAAACGAAACCTCATTCACACACGTAGATTTACATGCTAGTTTACACTACAAAATAGGCTCGGAAATGATGTAAACTCATGCCCATACAAATTTTGACAGATAGTTTACGCGCATGTAAGTTCACAAGGTTTACAATGTTTACGGGTCAGGTACATGCTTAGATGAGAACCCTTACTGTTTTGTCTCATTCTCTTTCCCTGATGTGTGGAAAATTGCAATTGTGCTCCCTATAGCAAAGAAATTGAACCTTTCTGGACCTTGTGATTTTCGTCGAATAAGAATATTGTCGCCACTCTCTAAAGTTTACGAAAAACTGATGGCTAACCAAATAAATAAATAAATATATAAAGGAACAAAGACTTTTTTCGCCACTTTAATCAAGTCTTCGTGCAGGGCACGGAAGATCTTCAGCTGTGCTTGATGAAAAAAGACCTGAATATGATGCTGGCTCAATAACATTACTGTGTTTGCTTGACTTCTCAAAGGCCTTTGATAAAGTTAACCATGAACTATTGTGTCTTAAACTTAGGTGTTTTTTCGGATTTTATGATAGTGCCGTTAATCTTATGTCTAGCTAATTATGTAACAGACTTATTTATTCGAACTTGAGATGGGCATTGTAACATTTTTGAGGCACGGGCAAGCACGAGCACGAAGACCCTGTTGCACGGGCACGCACGGAAACGAAATTTATTTTTCGTACTTGCACGAAAACGCACGAACGCGCACGAAAAAGCACGATTTAAGACTTTGCAAAGTAGCTATGAAAAAGTTACAATTTTTTTCAAATTTATGTTTGAACGTAAAAATATTGGAATAATCAAAACATTAGAATGTGATTTTATTATTTTTATTAGTTTTATTTTATTGATTCAAATTTTTAACATAATGAAGAATCATTAATGAATATAAAAACTTTTTTTTGTCCTTGTTGTTGCTAATTTTCTACAGGGCGTTGAAGTTAGCGTGTTCAAAAAATTATTGCAATTGGCTTCACGTCTCCAGCATTTACAAAGCGTCTGAAAGTTTTTTGCCGAAACTTTCATCGATACAAAAAAAAAAAAATAAATGTTTTATAGCTTTTTATAAGTCTAGTGCTTAACAGAGTCTATAAGGATCACAATCAATCAAGATTCATCGAAATCGATCAAGTAGAACTCCAGATATTTTAAAAGCCGATTCGAAAAACCTGGTTTGTTCTATTTAATATTTTTTCTAAAATTTTGTATACTTATTCTTAAGACCTTAAAGAACCATATACTAACGAGAAAAAAAATTGATTTTTAATTTTTTACACACTGTAAAAATCTTAAACATAGCAAAATAAAAGTTTCTACTCGTATAACCCAAACGGCAAAGGAAACTACGTTAAAGTAAATGCTAGCTATTTGGTATAAAGTCGAAATTCCTATCAAAAAATTTAATGATGGTGTAAAAAAATTAAACATGCATTCGAATTCAACAAAATCACAATAATTTGAAGCATATTTAAGCGATTTCTAAGCAATATATCTGTTAAAGTAAAAATTGTAACATTTAAAAACAAGCTTGAAAACATTTATTGCTAAAAAATGGTCTATCTTTCGGACTTCTAAAACAGCGTCCTTTGAGATATTTATATATTAATACACTAATAGTTCTCATCAAAGCATGTAAGGAAGTGTAAGTAGCGTAAATGTCGACAAAATGACAGCTGCGATTAGGGTAGCGGAATCACATTTATTAAATTTTAATTCTCTTAAAAACCTTTATTAATATAAAAAAAATAAAATATTTATTTACTTCAACTACTTGAAGTATGTGATGACTAGGGCTTTCAATCCCAGGATCCCAAAATCCTGGGATCCCAAACCACTTTACAGTCCCGGAATCCCAGGATTGCAAGCCCTAAGTCCCGGGATTTTATTCATAAGAAAATATAAAAATTTTAGTAACTATAATTGCACCTTTTTTTCAATTCAATTCAAATATATTAATCATTTGTCCTTGGCTTAAGTCTATTAAGTTTAAAGATATATTTTAATTAAAAATGTCTTAATGATCGATAAACAAAATTTTAAACATAAATAAAATTAAAATTATTTATCATAAAATCATAAAGCAATTAAAGATGATTAATATTAATATGCTCTGTAGTACTAAAGAACTAGTATCGAGCATATATCCTCAAACTAAAAATCAAAAAATTTAAAGAAACGACGTTCATGGGTTGTAAACGATGCAATTCTACTTCAAACGATTCAACTGCAATGTAAACGATGGTTTTTTTTTATATTATCGAATTCACCCTGTTCTGATTTTATCTTCCTATACATTTTGAAAGTCTATTTTTTAGTTTGTTTTGGTTGTGATCTTCAAAGACTATGTTTACTAGGCTGTTCAATTTTCATGGAATTTTGAAAGTAGTTATAATTTTATAACTGTACTTTAGTTTTATTACTTTTTAACTTATAGTAAAGTGTTTACTATGAAAGGAATATTTTTTTCAGATCACACTTTTACTGTTAGTAATTTATAACTAATTTATTTGAATAAGAAGATTTTCTTTTTAAATTTTTAATATATAAATTTATGTTGTTTTCTTTGTTTAACTTATTTACGTTTATATATTTAATATACAGTTGCGGTCAAAATAATAGTAGCGCCCTTATATTCGTACATGTTTGGATAAATAATACTAGTATACGAATTTCGGATCCGGCAAGTCCATTTTCATTCCTATATGTACTTTCAACACTCGTTCCAACTCCGTACTCAGTTTCCCCCTATATTGTAAAACTTTCAAGATACAGGGTGTTTACGGTTTTGGTACGTGTTTAGTATTATTGATCTAGAATCTAAACTACTCACCATAAAATAAAAAATATTATTTTTATATATATATTTTAGAAAAAATATCAACCTTTCCATCAATATATCAACCACTTTCGTGTCATGTGCTGCAGCTGAGCTAAAATTTTGTGATTACTCAACGAAATATCAACAAATTTTGTATCTTTTGTTTTAGCGGAGCTGTAATCGTCCAAATTTAAAATGTCTTTTTTTCATGTAAAAATACACTTAATCAACAGTATTTTTTTAAATTCTAACTTTGGACAGTAACAGCTCCGCTAAAACAAAAGATACAAAATTTGTAGATATTTTTTTGGATAATCTCAAAATTTTTTCTCCGCTACAGCACATGACACGAAAGCGATTGATATACTTATGAAAAATCTGATATTTTTTCTAGAATACAAAATATTATTTTTTATTTTATGGTGAGTAGTTTAGATTCTAGATCAATAATACTAAACACGTACCAAAACCGTAAAACACCCTGTATCTTGAAAGTTTTACAATATAAGAGGAAACTGAGTACGGAGTTGGAACGAGTGTTGAAAGTACAATACATATAGGAATGAAAATGGACTTACCGGATCCGAAATTCGTATACTAGTATTATTTATCCAAACATGTATGAATATAAGGGCGCTACTATTATTTTGTCCGCAGCTGTAAGTTAATAATAAAGTGAAATATTATTTGATATTTTTAAATATTTTTTGTTATCATCCTTAAATAAATGTTTAACATTTCTTAAATATAAAAACTCATTTTTTTTAATTAAATAGCTTATTAAATATTAAATTTATATATTTTAGGATTAAGCAAATATCGTTAATAAGGGACCGTAAAGGTTTTGATTTTTATCAAAAAAATCATCATACCGTAATCGTTATTTTCTAATATAATTTTTTTTGATCTGGCTTAAGCAGGAGTAGCATATTTTTTCAATCATAAAATTCACATGTGTTTCCCCTAAAAATACAAAATGGATTTTCATAATTCGACTTTTTCTTCCAGTTATTGTTGAACTTTTTCCTCTTATGTGCTTTTATGTACATTACAACTGTTTTGTTTCTCTTTTCTACATTTGTAATTATGATTTCTATTTTGTGCTGTCTTATAACCTTCGAGAGCTTTTGAACACGTTAAGTTTGAATGAGGATTAAGTTTAGATTTCTTTAAAAAAAAAATTTGCAATCGTTTTTGCTAAAACGCTGAAATAAAGAAAAAGAATTTTTAACGGTCCCTGCTTTTAATAAAGCTAAATGTTTTAAAATTTTGGCATTTAAATTTTGGATCATAAATTTTAAATCCCGAAACTCCGGGATTCACCAAAACCCTTCAGGATTGAAAGCTCTAGTGATGACTAGCGCCAGAGGCAACCCTCATTCACACACGTAGATTTACATGCTAGTTTACACTCCAAAAAAGGCTCGGAAATGATGTAAGCTCACGCCTATACAAATTTCGACAGATAGCTTACGCGCATGTAAGTTGACAATGTTTACGTGTTAGATGAGAACCCTTACTATTTTTCAAATAAAATTATAAGTTGGTTTACTTGCCAAAGACTTAGATAAAAACATTTTTTATAAGCCAAAAAAGTAATTTTTAGTGTAAGTCTCATGTGAAGTTACCCAAAAGCGCATTTCCTATAAATTTTGAGACGAATTTACTATTACATTTCATTATTATAAAGAAAGTTATGTCTTAATTATGTAATATTATATATAAAAAACCAGCACATGTCTTCGCCAGGCACTAGATATAAGATTAATTTATAAACGGAACGTTGAACTCTTACAGTTCAATAACCTAACCAGTTAGAGGCTAAATTGAAAAAGTAAGTACAAAAGCTACAAAAACACTTGAACAAAATTCTTAGATTCAATCATTTAATTGAAATTAATGAATGTGCTACATTCAGTGAAACTCATTAATCAAATTTGCAAAACTAGCTGTAATGAAAATATCGTCATAACGTGACAGCAATGAGATGCGATACACTTGAGCTATAAATCGATTTTCGTCATACTAAGAAGTTCAAAATGTTTCTCGTTGAAATAACGGAAAAGATTGAATGCTTTAAATATAATGATCATCTACAACCGCCCACCCTACCTACCATTTGTCAACGTCAGGTGAAGGTGTCTCAGTGTATTTATAAATCGTTTTAATGTAGACTGTTTTTAGGCTGTAGAAAAAAAAAGTTTATCTCTACCGGATGTCACGCCAAGTAATGCTATTCCGACGTCAACACGACACAGTAAGGGAGAGGAGCAAAAGATGGGGAGGGGGGACATTAAAGAACCACAAAAGCTGATTAGGGCACGTGGTTAGGTACAAAGTGATAATTATTCTTTTTTTCGAGAGCTAACTCAGAAAATTCCAACAAAATTAAATTCCCTACTTTTGGCACCTTTTTTTTTGCACCCCATTCTATAGCAGTTCCGGCATAAGGTTACACACACACATACATACACTCACACTCATACTCACAAAAACAACGACACAGATAAAAACATTTCATCACTTTCGTGCTTCTGCATGGCATTCGTAAACTAATTAATAATCACTGGCATCTAATTATGCGAAGCATGCTTTCAGGCATAAATCATTAGGAAATACCCAAATTTAGTAGGGTCCGAAATAGAAGAGCTATTCAGCCCTTTTAGTTTAGTATTTCTTGATAAAATAAAATAAAAAAAACACTGAATTCACCACACAAGCACGTTTGGGGTACGCACCAGACAATTTTCCTGAGTTAATTTCAAGCCAAACAACAGAGAAGTCAAAAAGTTTTAGTTATAATGTCCAACTTCATAGGCGTAGCGTGTGTAGGGAAGGGGGGGACAACGGCTTAAGCTTAAAAAAATAATTTATTGTATCAAAGTAAGAAATTAAAAACAGTTCTTCTTATAATTCAAAAAGTATTGCAGTTTTTTATTTATATAAAAGCTTTAATTATTTTTTATTACAAACTTAGGGCTGACACATTTAATATTTTTTAAAAAAAGTTTATGAAAAGTGTTAATTTAAATTGTGCGGTAACTCTTACATATGTGTATGTATTTATATTGCAATCTGAGCTGTACGATTCAGTAGCGGATTTTTCAGCTATTCAAATTTCCTTAATTTTATTTGTTGCTAAAATTAAGGAAATCGGAAATTTCTTATTTTATTTATTTGTGCTTTTTTTAATTTATAATCTCTTTTCATAATTTGAAACATAAGAAAATTTTTTGGTGGTAAGTTTATATTACGTTACTGCAATTTACATGGTCTATGTTTATTTTCTAATCAATTTGCTTTACAGTCTAGCAAATAAATTTGAGTGGCAATGATAGAAGAATGGAAGAGGAAGATGAGTTGCTTGAATCCGCTTCCGAGCTTTTAATTTCAAAAGGTTCTATCAAGAGAAGCTGAATGATGGTATTTTAAACTGCTTTGCTGAAGACTCATGCCGATGAGTACTTTGATTTCCGCTTTTGTTAAATCGCGTTTAGTTCAATATCGTTTCGAATTTATTTTTTTATTTTAATTTTTTCTTAATAATGCCAATATACATAAAACAATAATTGGCTACCCGCCCTTAATAAAATCCTGGCTACGCCCATGACCAACTTAATTATATATGCAGCAGTGCTGAACTGAGACTTGGCGAGGCCCTGAGGCCAACAACTTTTGGAGGCCCCTGCGCTATAAATGTTTAAAAATTTTATAGAAATTGCACTCTGTTGTTGCACTCTGAGAAAATCTTTACTCGCCTTTCTGATGAGCTCTCTTCTCTTGAAGCTAAGCTCACCTCAAAAATAGACAGTGAAATTACTCTAATTTTTTTTTTTTTTTTTTTTTTTTAGACTGAACCAACGCTCAGGGGATGCCCCCTATAAATGCGTAAGCATTGTGTTGATTCGGAAGATGGGTGATAGTTAGTTGGAGGGTGGATAGATGGAGTAGTGTCGGTGAAGATTTGTTTTGAATTTGCACAGCTCAAAACTGCCGGGAAACACGCTCGCAGGGAGACTATTCCACAACTTAACCGCGCGACTAAAGAACGAATTATCGCGGTAATGCGAGGTTCTATTAGGCATCGATGCAATGGTAAAGGGGTGGGCTTGGACAGCTGCCCGAGTGGACCTGGGAAACACACGAGCTGGTGGCGTCAGGCCATGTATCTCCCTTGAACACTTCCCATGGTAATACCTATACAGAAGGCTTAGGCAACCTACATTACGTCGATGCTCAAGAGAGTTGAGAGAGGATGAAATACTTTCATCTCCTATCAAATATATCGCACGACGTTGAATTCGGTCCAGAAGCTCCAAATAAGATCTTGAAGCCCCTGCCCAAATGTGCGAATTGTACTCCATTTTCGGCCTTATATATGAGGTGTAGATCATGCGAAGATCAGCTGAAGTGAAATATTTTTTGCACCGTTTTAGAAAACCTAGGCACTTGCCCGCTTCTTTCGACACATCGAAAATATGATCATTCCAACGAAGATCACATTGGATCGATATGCCCAGAACGTCAAGAGCGGCTGATTCCACTAGATCCACACCATTCATATTGAGGGGAGCTAAGGGGCAATCCATCCGCTTGTGGGTTAACAGACAACACTGGGTCTTGCTTGCATTGAACTCTACTCTATTAGCAAGACCCCACTCGGAGATTTTTTGTAGATCATTAAGGAGTGTGTCATTCATAGTTTGCCTTTTTCTCTCAATCTCCATAGAGCTTGGGCGTTTTTTGAATGAATATGAATGACAAATGCTGCTGTCGTCCGCAAACGAATGAATTGGGTTATGCGTCAACGACAGAAGGTCGTTGATAAAAACCAGAAACAAGGTTGGCGATAGAACTGAACCCTGCGGTACTCCTGCGTTGATGGCGTGCTTCTCGAACGAAATACCGTCAACAACGACTCGAATCGTTCTGTCCTTGAGAAAACACGTGATTCATCGAGCAAAATTACTACCAAAACCATATGCAGCAAGTTTTGACACGAGCGCTTTATGCCACACTCGGTCGAACGCTTTTGAAATATCCAGAGCAACAACCCTGCTCTCGCCGAAAAAGTGAACGCATTTATTCCATTCTTCGGTTAAGAACGCCATAAGATCACCAGTAGAGCGAGCCCTACGGAAACCATATTGACGGTCACTGAGCAGTTGGTTGTGTTCCAGATAGTTCATAACGTTGAAGTTTATTATGCTCTCCATAACTTTGGAAAGCGTAGAGCATATCGCAATGGGTCGGTAGTTTGCAGGGTTCGTGGCATCACCCTTTTTAGGTACCGGCTGGACATTTGCCACCTTCCAACAAGATGGAAATATTCCTGTTCTGTAGGAGATGTTGAAAAGGTTGCGCAAAGGCCGAGCCAGCGAAGAAGCACACATTTTAAGCACAATTGGCGGTATGCCATCAGGACCAGAGGCTTTGTTAACGTTGAGATTTGTAAGGACCCTTTTAACTGCTCTCGTTCGAAAGTATATCTCCTGCATTGCAGAAGATCCACCCCCAACAAAGGGCAGTGGCTGATTGCTATCCGAGAGAGTGGAATTTTGTGCAAACAATCTAGCCATTAGGTTCGCTTTATCAGCCGAGTCAGTGATGATTTGGTCATCTTTTAAAAGAGCTGGAATCGATGACGATGTCTGGTTCTTAACTCTTTTAACAAATGACCAAAAATTTTTGCTCCCTTTGGGGCAGAGAAGAACCTGTTCTCGAATGCGAGTTTCGTGCAGAAACTTTTCGCGTTTTAAAATTGCATTACAGCGATTCCTTGCCTCGATGCGAAGTCTTTTAGTATTAGTATTCTTGTTAGAACGCCAATTCTGAAAAGCTTCCTCTTTGGACCTGACTGCAATCCTGCAAGTCTCATTAAACCATGAGTGGTCTTTTGGTTTAATGCTTCTCATCTTATTGGGGATGAAAGACCGCATACCCAATAGAATAATTTCTTGTACCATGACAGCCGCGGCATTCACATTTCTATCAGCGAAACATAATTTCCAATTGAAGCTGCTATAAAAATTATTTAACGCAGTCCAATTTGCCTTTCCATTAAACCATGCAGTCCTCTTCGGGGCTTTAGGCGTAGAGGTGCAGGGGTTAGAATATGGAAAAACAGCGGATATGGTACAATGGTCCGAGTTACCAAGAGGTGCGTTGACACTCACATCATATTTTTCATGATGTGAAGTCAGAAAAAGGTCAAGGATATTATGGCTTTGCAAATCACTTTGGGGGAAAAAAGTGGGTTCCTTCACTAGTTGAATCAGTTGGTTCGATTCAGCAAATAGCTCAACATATTGTCCAACAGGTGTCAATGGGCCCGAGTGACGTAACCAAGCCGGGTATTGGACATTGAAATCGCCTGCTACAACGATCTCACTGTCAGGAAACAACCCCAAAATATGCGTAATCGAATCAGAGAGAGAGTCCAGTTTGTTAAAAGTGGGCTCCCTTCCTAGATTCGGACTTCTATAAATAAAGCAGAAATGTAGCAAGTGAGAGCGAAGCCTGAACCTAACCCACATTGAGCTAAACTCTGGATCGGTCACGTTCAGACTCCGCTCACACTGGTACGCTACATCTGTTCTTATAAAAAGGGCAATGCCCCTATGCAAAGAAAACAATGGCAGTAAGCGATACCCAGGTATGTGAAAATCCAGTGGATCTGCATCCTCGGCCACCTGGGTCTCGCTCAGTGCCATTATTTGAGGCCTATGTAGAGTACAATGTACATAGACCGAGAAAAAATTCGCCCTCAGTCCACGAACATTGCAGAAATCTATGCGAAAATTACCCGACATTTCCGCACCATGCAAAAATCAAACAAATAAGGGCATACAAGGTAATTAGTTACGGCTGCAAGAGAGCTGCACAACATGAGCAATATAAAAAGTACTGAAGCAAGTGTTATGCCTTTACTTCAGCACAATTCAGCCCACTGTGCAACCCAACTTACAAACGTAACTAATGTGAAAGGATGGGGGAGGTGACGGAACTGAAAAAAAAACAATTACTTACACCGCGAGGAGCATAGAAAAGCCCCTCACATGGTCAGACAAAAAAAACACCAATGTTGTCGACGGTGTCAATGCTGCTGCTGGCGGCTGGCTCTCTGCAAAACAGGTTTTGCTGTTGTGTTGTTGATTGGAGCTGCTGTTATTGTTAATGTTGCTTTAAGTTATTGTTGTTTTTTTATAATTTTTTCTTTTTGCACTAATGTTCCTTAGTTTGTTTAGCAAGTTTTAATTTTATTTAAATTGTTTTAAAGTAAAAACAGGTAACATTTAATTTGTACGCGGTGTATATTTAGACACGAGACACTCGACAAAACATTTAATCCACGGGACAAACAACTAGCTTTAATAAAATTAAATTAAATTTATGACGGGGACGGACGGACGCACGTCTACGCCCAACGAGATCACGAACGCAATTAAGAACAAAGTAAGTGATATTGATGTTAAATAGAGTGTTTTTGAAAATAGACTGTGCAGTATAAATAAGCTTAACGTTGAAATTGAATGTTTAAAAGTTGTGCTTAATAACATAAAATAGCTCAATAAAAAAAACTGATCTATCTTCAGATGCAATTGTTTTTGGAGATCCCTTTGTGAGATCTGAAAATTTAAAAAGCATTTTTAATTCTGTCTGCCGTTCTATCGATTTCTTGGCTCCACAAGTTCGGGATATATTCCGTACGAAGCCAAATATAAACAATACAAACACAGCTGTAATTGTTAAATTTTACACTCTATCGGACAGAAGTCGTGTACTCCAAGCATTTTCGGGTTATAGAAAACGAACCAAAGCCAATATCAAACTCTCAGAGCTGCCGGCTGCGACTCAGATAGTCCAATTTTAATTCATAATAGTTTAACAGCTGATAATCGCAAAATTCTACAAACTGCAATTAAACTTAAAAGGGCAAACAAAATATTGAGTGTGTTCTCTCTCCGCTGTGTAGTTCATATAAGAACACAAAAAAATAGCATTGCCACACCTGTCAAATCTGAAGAAGAACTAAATGACATAATTCTGCGTGAAGCCGCTGCTTAAGTTTAATCATATTTTAGTTAAATGTATTAAATATTTTTTATGTTTTCAAATACGCTTAAAAGTTTTTATTTTGTACTAAAATTGGTAAAAATGTTTGGCCCTCTCTGTTTTATGTTTTTGCTCTTTAATTATATTTGTTGTGCTTCAATTTTTTTTAAAGTATCCAAAGTTCCTTTTCATTTTTACTTAATCAATAATCTCAAATGAGGTAAATCCTAATGGTGTTAATGTCAACTGTGAAACCTTAATTAATATTCTATGTAAGCAACGGCGTGGTTTAAGAATAGTGCACTTCAATTCAAGAAGTTTGAATGCGCTGAAGCTTGACTATGTTAGATATGTTTTTGAAAATTCGTTAGTAGATGTCATATGTGTTTCTGAAACGTGGTTTAATGTTGATATAAACGACTACTTTTATAGTTTCAATAATTATAATATCTTTAAAAATGATAGTAATTGTAAAAAAAGTTGTGGTGGAGTTGCAATTTATGTCAAATCTTGTCTGAATGCTACTCTTATGGGTAAATCTAGTGATTCCAATATAGAATTTATAATTGTTGAAATTTCTGATAGATGTACAAAAATTTTGCTGTCGTGTGTGTATAATCCCAATAAATTATTTAGTCTTGATCCTTTTTTCAGTGAAATGTCGACACGTCTGATAGATTTTGACTTCTATGTTATATGTGAAGATTTCAATGGGAATACTCAGTAATGATATTGCTTTTCAAAATTTATCTAGTCATATATCTGCAGCTGGGCTCTTTATTGTGGACTCAGATATACCTGCTAGGTATGCTGCAAACAGTGCACCTAGCTTGCTTGACATTTTTCTTGTATCCGATTTAACACGCCTTCTGTTGTTTAACCAAATATCTTTTGTATCAGATCATGATTTCATATTCTGCACATTAAATTTGCACCTTCATAATGACTGGATTCCAAACACCTATTCATACCGTGATTTCAAATCAATCAATTTTAATCTCCTGTTTCAAGATCTTTCTTCTTTTGACTGGAATAATTTATCAAAACTCTGTTGATGATAAATTAAATGTGTTCAATACGCAAGTTATGGATGTCCTCGAGCACTATGTACCAATTCGTTCTGTTTATGTAAAAAATGTTTCACGTCCATGGTTCACTTTTTCTGTAAGAGCTGAAATTAAAAACCGGAATAAATTAAACTCTAATTGGAAAAAACAGCCTTTAACCTTAAACTGGCAAAATTATAGACTAGCCCGAAACCAAGTCACACTCCTGATAAGAACAGCTAAAATTAACTTTTTTCGGCTAAGTTAAATACATCTCTCCCATCTAAGCAGCTGTTGGCAAATCTAAAAAAGTTAGTCATTGGAAATAAGGACAATGTCAAATGTGATATTGAACCTAGCATTTTAAATGATTACTTTTCCATGAATACCTCAATCAATACTAACTCCAATTTGAATTCGAACTTAAATGTTCTTAACTTACCTGAGCTAACTAGTAGGTCTTTTAAGTTTTCCGTAGTTAATGAAAATTATGTTGCAAGGAGTATTTTGAAGGAGGAGTATTTACGATCAAATTCCATAGCAGAAGATCAAATTTCTATAAAGTTTATAAAAATTATATTGCCGTTTATTTTAAGCCCGTTGAAGCATATATTGAATTACTGCTTCACTACTTCATGCTTCCCTAAAATGTGGAAAGTTGGAACTATAATCCCTGTTCCTAAAAAATCATCAGCTAGAGAACCAAATGATTTCAGTCCCATAAGCATCCGCTCATGTTTGTCAAAATATGTGAGTTTCTTATGGTGGAACAAATTACTAGTTATCTAAGCATTTTTTTTTTTTTAGATTGAACCAACGCTCAGGGGATGCCCCCTAAAAATGTATAAGCATTGTGTTGATTTGGAAGATGGGTGATAGTTAGTTGGAGGGTGGATAGATGGAGTAGTGTCGGTGAAGATTTCTTTTGAATTTGCATAGCTCAAAACTGCCGGGAAAAACGCTCGCAGGGAGACTATTCCACAGCTTAACCGTGCGCCTAAAGAAAGAATTATCGCGGTAATGCGAGGTTCTATTAGGCATCGATGCAATGATAAAGGGGTGGGCTTGGACAGCTGCCCGAGTGGACCTGGGAAAAACACGAGCTGGTGGCGTTAGGCCATGTATCTCCCTTGAACACTTCCTATGGTAATACCTATACAGAAGGCTTAGGCAACCAACATAACGTCGATGCCCAAGAGAGTTGAGAGAGAATGAAATACTTTCATCCCCTATCAAATATACCGCATGACATTGAATTCGATCCAGAATCTCCAAATAAGATTTTGAAGCCCTGCCTAAATGTGCGAATTGTACTCCATTTTTGGCCTAATATATGAGGTGTAAATCATGCGAAGATCAGCTGAAGTGAAATATTTTTTGCACCGTTTTAAAAAACCTAGGCACTTGCCCGCTTCCTTCGACACATCGAAAATATGATTATTCCAACAAAGATCAGATTGGATCGATATGCCCAGAATGTCAAAAGCGGCTGATTCCACAAGATCCACCATTCATATTGAGGGGAGCTAAGGGGCAATCCACCCACTTGTGGGTTAACAGACAGCACTGGGTCTTACTTGCATTGAACTCTACTCTATTAGCAAGACCCCACTCGGAGATTTTTTGTAGATCATTAAGGAGTGTGTCATTCATATTTTGCCTTTTTCTCCCAATCTCCATAAAGCTTGGGCGTTTTTTGAATGAATATGAATGACAAATGCTACTGTTGTCCACGAACGAATGTATTGGGTTATGCGTCAACGACAGAAGGTCGTTGATAAAAACCAGGAAAAAGGTTGGCGATAGAACTGAACCCTGCGATACTCCTGCGTTGATGGCGTGCTCCTCAGATGAAATACCGTCAACTACGACACGAATCGATCTGTCCTTGAGGAAACACGTGATCCATCGAGCAAAGCTCCCACCAAAACCATATGCAACTAGTTTCGACACGATCGATTTATGCCACACTCGGTCAAAAACTCGGTAAACAAACTCCTATCATTACAACAATTAGGATTCCATTCAGGACATAGTTGTTGTACTGCGATTACTAAAGTTATTGATGATATACGAATTGAGTATGACCAAAGTTTTATTACTATTCTTTGCCTTTTAGATGTTTCTAAAGCATTTCATACGGTAGATAATCATATTCTTTGTAAAAGTTATCATGTTTCTTCGGGTTTGCAAATAGTGCTTATGTGGAGTTATCTAACTGATAGATCTCAAAGAACAAAAATTGGGTCTCTCTATTTTGAATTTAAATCTTTTAAATCTGGAGTACCACAAGGATCTGTTATTGGTCCATTAACTTATTGGTTCATAAATGATATCTTTTTGATATATAACAGTGCCACCTTACACGCATACGCTGATATATCATCAAATTTGTCTCTGTAGACGTGTTGGTCTTATTGATGATCTGAGTTGCGGGATGAATAAAGATTAAGAAATATTTCATATTTGGGAAGTAAAAAATTGTCTTACTCTTAATCCAATAAAATCCTACGTTTTGCCAATATCAAAAAACAAAATTTATTTGCAAGACATTCCTCCTATCTACATTGGTAATACTCCACTTAAGTTTGTAAGTAAAGTCACTAATCCTGGTTTTGTGTTGAATTCTTCTCTTACATGTGTTGACCATATTAATAGTGTAGTTAGTAAAATTTATTAGACATTGTGTAATCTATCTACCCCCTTTACATCTACTGAAACAAAAAGAAGGTTGGTGGTTCAATTGATTGTTCCTATAATCAGCTACTTTGTAGCTTTTAGACAGTAGTTCTTAAGTTAGTATGCCACTAATTTCAAATTATATATTTTACTATAAAAGAAATTATTCTTAATGTGATTAATAAATTAATCAATCAATCTTTTTATATATACATTATTTAATTGAAATTGTAAAAGATTCTGCACTCATAATTTTTTATATGATATTTTAAGCTCAACTGGTGAAATGTTATGAACTCATACCGCTGCCACAGGTTAAGTAAGCTGTCGTGTTACCATAAATACTCGTACATCGATGATAAAAGAATTTGAGGAGAATTCTTTGGTGTGGGCTCTTTTAGAGCTTTTAGACACAATTGATATTTTACGAAGTTTGTCAAATTTGCGAAAACTTAATGGCATTTTGGTTATTGTTTTCAACATCTATAAAAAAAATGTTTATAAACAAAACTTTTTAATATGTTCAGAATACGCTGCTCAAATACTTTGTCGAAACTAGTCTTCCTAGAAAAGTTTTAAATAAATATATATACACGGTTAGAAATCTTGGAATAAATTTTAATTTTTTCGGGGCTTACATATGTGACCACACCACATTGTATTAAAATTATATACTGGCCAAATATTAAAAAAAAAATTTTTAATTAAAAGAAGTTGTGAAATTTAATGCTAGTTTTTACTAATTTTAAGTACTGATTTTGTATTAAAAATTTAATACAAAAGTAAATATAGTATCAAATTGATTCCAAAGGGTATAACATATCTTTGTAATATTTTCAATATATTAAAATTTAATACATATTTGTATTGAAATATAATACAGCATGTCTTTAAAATTAAATATAATATCATAATAGTATCGAACTGATTGTATGATGTAATACTTTAATTGCATTAAAATGTATTCCATGATTTCTACCGTGTAGTACGATATAAGTATGATTTGACAATGGTTCCTAAGATTGGAATTTAGCATACCAACTTAAATTTTAGGCCAATTTGTTGAAAATTATTTAGGAGGCTGTGTCTGTGTGCCATTGATTAGACAAATTGTTAAATATATAAGAGAAATCTATTTTATAGCTAGATGGTGTTATGTTGATTAAGGCGTCGTCTCATGCTCCATAGAAAAAAAAAGTTTTTCGGGTCGGTTCCTCAAAATAATCCTTGGTTACGATGATTCCACAGATATTTCGATTCCATCGATAGCCTTCCGTGAGCTGGTTTCCGTGGTTTAAAATAACATCTAAGAATAGAGTTTCTTGTACCAATATTGGCTTGTACAATAGTTGTAAAAGAAAAACTGTCAAAAATTATAGGCCGGAAAAAATTTTTCCAATCTCAGGCGCGTACGCAGAAAAACATTTCGGGAGGCTTTTAATTTTTTTTAATAAGCTTATACAAATTTTTTTTTTATTAAATAATATTTATATCATAATGTCTACTCATCTTTTATTTTGTGCTAGTTCATTTAAAATTTCTTCCGTGGTCACTTCCACATCCCTGTGAACATTTAGAAGAGCTAACCCACTGAGTCTTTCTTCTCCAGTTTTACTTCTCATGTATGTTTTGAGTCTTCAAAGTGACGAAAACGAGCGTTTGCTTGAAGCGGCTGAAACTGACAACGTTGCAACAATCTTCAGGAATCGGCTTATTGATGGATATATCATTGCATCGCAAAATGAAGAGATTCGATAAACGTTACAGGTCGAATTGTCTGATTCAAACAGTTCCTACAAATAGGGGATACAAAATGGGGTACACTGAAAAAATTACTATGTTTACGATCACGAAATCGACCGAAATTCTTAAAGAGGGATATGTTGAGAGTTTACTGCACTTAATTAAACCTCTCAATGTCATCATAAATTTTTTCAATTAATTGTTAAAGATTAAGTGTCAACATTTTTTTGTGTCGACATTTGTTGAATTCTTACGGCCATTTGCTTTGCTGAAAATTAAAACCAGAATCCTTTTCTTTTGGATAGAATTTTGCATGTAATAAGATTTTTTAAAAGATTTGACGAAACGGGTGCGAAATGTTTTGTATGGTAGCAAACATCAACATAGGAATCAGTTTTTTACGAACAAAATATAACGTTAAAATTGATGCCATTTAGCGAATTCTTAACCGATTTCTATGTTCTTCAGTTCAATAGAAAGATATTTTTTACGAGCAATTAATTTTTGGGAAAAACAAATGTCATTAATGGTGTATTATTTAATTAACATTTTTATTAAAATAATTTTTTTTTAGTTAAAATAAATTGATTTTTTTAAATCGAAGAAAAAATATTAATAAGTCAAACTTTCCCTTAACAACATACACAAGTTTCATGAAAATCGGTCAAACGGTTACTAAGATACAGATAAAAGAAGAAAACAAAAACCTCTAAATTATATATGCCAATAACTTTAAAAATAAAAAAATTTTCAATTAAAAAATTTTGAGAAATGATTGTGCTAGTAAATATTAACCGGTTTATCGTGTTTTCATTGAAAAATAAAAATAGTCAAAAAAAGTGATACGTTTCACGAATTCAGGCCCTATATTAGTTAAAAAAATTTAACTAGTATCCTGATTTCTTCTTTTCTTTTGAAATTTGGAGGCCCTAAAGTCGCGTGGCCCTGATGCAATGGCCCAAAAAATTTCTGCGACACTCCGACACTGATATGTGGCAAATACTAATTTCTCCGTTCTTGTTGTTGCTGTTATTGTAGTGTTGCTGTTGTAACAAGATAGACAAGGGCAAGGGTTGATGCGCTTGACTTTTTTGTTATAAAAAAAAAAAATACAAATGAAGTTATTCTGGTAATATCTTTAAGAATGCGAAATGTCGGAATGCAGAAAATTATAGTGGAGTTGTAATGTGAAGTTATAATGATTTTAATTAGGAAGCTACGATTATATGCTTTAATTGAGAAGTAATTTAGTTGAAGCAAATCCTTTGATTGTCGGATAATTCAGAAAATATTGCAGTTGTTTTTTAACTTGGCAGGTTTCAGGATTATGAGAATTCCTGAAACAGGAGATCTGGTGTAGTGATTGCTATAAGCGCTTGCTTTTTGGTTATAAAAATAGTTTAGAAAAATATTATTAAATATTTAAATAAGTCTTTAAAATTTCATTACTTCTATTCATAAAATTTAATTGACGTGAAAGATATTGTTTTGATACTAGTAAATATGTAATTATTTTATCATCACATCTAACCAGGCACAGGACCAATGTGTTATTAAAACACATAATGCAAATAAGAATATTAATTAACTTTTTTATTATATTTTTGTCAAAATTTTGTAAACGTTTGACATTTTGTTAAGCATGAAATCTGCCAACCTGGGCGACTTTTCTACGTCAAATTTTCTCTGAGACTTTTGTTTGCTTAAGCACAACTTGGTTGGGCCTTAAGAGACGAGTTGGTGTGCTGCTTATGAAGCACAAAAACAAAATTGAGCAAATATTCATCTACAAAAAAAGCACAACGAAAACAAAAGAGAACACATCATAAAGAGACAATCAAAGAAGGAAAAAATGAAGGCAAATGACGCAACAAATTATTTTAACAATAATTTCTACAATTTAGTAAACGGATATATTACCTTTTTCTTTACCATATTAGAAATAATGATTGATAAATCCTTCGTTATTTTTTATAACTTTGTACTGGTTTAAACATAAAGATTTATAATTTTACAAAATACACTTCAAAGCAAAAATTGACAGAAAACAGTATATAGCTACAGAGACAAATGAAGTAAAACTGTTATCTAAACAATTAAAATTAACTATCGATCTTAACACAAATCAGATTCTGTCAAATCCCGCTTACAGTTCTTCATTACAATGTCATCAAATTTTTACAAGTGGGCTCGGCACCTGGGCTTGCGCTGCTGTGAACAATGCGTAACAAAAAACTTAGAAGCTACTAAATACCGTACAGTCCCAGTAACGTTAATTTAAAAAAAAAACCTCAAATTATTGATTTGTCGGCCTGAGAGTCCAATGCGCGAGAAAAGGAAGGTTAAAAACAAAAATTAATACAGAATTTTTCTAAAATTTAAACCAAAACGCTAAAAAGAACTCGATAATATATCTTTTGTACTTAAATTAAAACCAAAAAGCTTAAAGGGAAGCTGTAATATTTCGTTGGTTAAAATTTTAGAAAAATTTTAAATATGAGTTTTTGAATATTATAAATTTGAAACCGCAAGGTTAAAAAATACAGTAATGTTTTAACTGGACTAAAATTTAGTCCAAATTTTTAACCATGTACTTTCGCATATATGTATATGCATTTTAAAACTTTATCATATATATATAAATTGCCTAAGTACAAACATATAGGTATTAATATTTCACAATCAGTTTCATAAGATATTTAATAGCAATTTTAAGTGGTGATTTCATATTATAAAAAAATAATTTTATCTTGAAATTTTGTTGACCGTTAAAATCACAAATGTGCTGCGACTAAAACCTTTATTAATAAAATACATCAACAAATGTATGTCTATTTATGTCAAGCATTTTCGTACATTTAACGATCCTCACATCATGGAAACCTCTTTATTATCTCTTAAATAGATTTCGTTCAACGCACACATATCTGACTGACTGAGTGTCAGGCAGTCAAACTGTTGGCCAGTGGTTAGTTGTCGAAATCTCGACGAAGCATAAACATATTTAATAGCATCGTTATAATAAAAATGTATTACATTTCCTTATTACCACATAAAAAATTACCAATACCTACCATTGTCCATTAATAGATACAAATATACATTTTTATATTCTACACGAGGTCAAGATGTCAGCGATAAAAGCGTATGTTAACACTTGTAGATTTCTGTGCTTGGCTGTGAAGGAGGTGATGCATTTCGCTGACATACATGATTTTACTTTCATGACATAAAAAATAAAGTGCAAGTATAAATTTATTTATTTGTTTGTATATTGGCAACATAATAAATGTTTAGGGTCCGCCATCTAACGTTTTTTTTTCAACTAGTGCTTATTTCGTGAATGGTAACACTTAGCTCATGTCTGATTTGACAGATAATTAGTTTTATCCTTCCACTGATACAAATACAACGCTGGGAAATATTGCGACATTACTTTGAAAATCATGGTAATGTTGCAGAATGTGTGCGAAAATTGCGTACGGATTTTGGAAGAAGAGAAGCACCGTCAGCTCCGTATGTTCGTTATCTTGTGAAAAAAGTGAAAGAAACTGGCATTCTCATCGATAAACCAAAGCGTGAAAAGCCAAAAGCAGTGCGTACACCCGAGAATATTGCTGCTGTGGCAGAAAGTGTGCGTGAAGCGCCATCAACATCAATTTACCGTCGTTCTCAATAATTGAACATTTCGGAGACATCATTGAGACGAATTTTGCATAAAGACCTTGGTATGACGCCATACAAAGTCCAACTGGTTCAGGAGTTGAAGCCAACTGACCATCCAATGCGTTTTCGCTTCGCTAAGAGGGCCTGCGATTTGGCGGGTATGTAAACAAGCAAAATTGTCGCATTTGGGGCACAGAAAACCCGCACGTATACATTGAAAAGCCGCTGCACCCAAAACAAGCCACTGTTTGGTGCGGATTTTGGTCCAGAGGCATAATTGGGCCATTTTCTTCGAAATGAGCAAGGAGTGGCCGTTACAGTCAATGGCGATCGTTATCGGACCATGTTGAACGAATTTTTGTTCACAAAAATTGAAGAGGAGGATATTGGCAACATTTGGTTTCATCAGGACGGCGCTACGTGCCACACAGCCGAAGCTACACTCGATGTTTTGCGCCCTGTTTTTGAAGATCGCATTATCAGCCGCAGAGCTGATGTCGTTTGGCCACCTCGGAGCTGCGATTTGACACCGTTGGACTATTAATAATTAAGTTAAAAAAACTAGTTCAAACCATTATCTGCCTAAATATACAAGTGCTTGAATTATATTTAAAAATATATGACTTAAGGCTAATATTAAAAACTGGCGGCTTTCATAATGGCCTTCAGATAATTGCACTAATTTTTCAATTACGCGCTCCAAATAATTTTCTATCGAACTGAAATTAATTTGAATTTTTGACGGATTGTGTGTTTTTTTTATGTAGAAAATTGTAAATATTTTGTAAAAAATTTATTAAATATTTCTAGCAAGCATTCTGAGTTTTCCATGACTCTTTTAAGACTTATATTTTTGTCGATATGAGCATGCATCCCTTCCTCTAGGGGCACAATGATCTGAGTTCGAAATCTAACTCTTATATGAATCCAAACTCTGTGCGTTGTAAGAGTCACAACAATGAGTCTCTGGAGCGCAGGGACCGAAAATATCTGTTATTTTACAATTTTCATAAAAAAAGCCATAACGAAAAAGTTGCCGGTGGACTTTTTTAACTTTTTTAACTGACTGTTACTATAAAAGTTAAAAACAAACTGTTATTTTTATCTCTTATTTTTTCAGGCAAAAATATCTGTAACTTTTTACTTTTATTTTTTAGGTAAAAAATAACAGTTATTTTGTGACCTTTATTTTTCAGTCAAAAATATCAGGTAATTTGTGTTTTTTCAAAAGCTGCTTGACCGAACAAAAACCTATTAAATCTAAAAAAAGTTTTAAAACTCAAAATGAGACAAAAAAATTGCATAACATTTTTTTTTTTGTTGGTCCAGTGCCTTTAAAAAAATTCAAATTGCCTTATATTTTTGATCGAAAAATACAAGGCACAAAATTACTGTTGATTTTAATTTATAAAATAAAAGTTAAAAGCAACCGTTATTTTTTCCCGAAAAATAAAAGGCATAAAATAATTAGTATTTTTGCCGGGATTAAAAAAAGCTAAATGATAACTGTTAATATCTGACTTTTTTATAAAATGCAAAACCGACTTATAATTAACAAAAATGATGATACTTTGATGTGACTCATATAAAAGCAATATAATGTATTAATATCATGTAGATATTATTCCAGCCTTTTATTAACAGCCTTCCAACACAAGTTTTGTGAGCTGATTTGTTATCATTCTATATGAGCGTTTTCTTTCCTGTAAGGACACTGGTCGGAGTCCGAAATATGACTCTTATAAAAATTCGAAATATGTTCATTTTAGAAATGTTTCATTAAAGTTTATAACAAATATTAAACGTTTATTTATTATAATTATTGTTTTGCTAAAATATTGATAAACAAAAAATTCAACTAATAGCGAAATGGAGTGACCTTTGTATGTAAAGTTGGAGTGTTACTTTTAAAGTTTCACTATTTTTATATATTATATATTTTATATATGCTAACATCAAAGTTCATACCTTCAGTTATTTATTAACATTCTTTCAACATAATTTATTAATTTTTTTCTTCTTGTATTCGTCGAATTTATTACATCATTGATTAAATGCGTTGCTTCTTTGTCCTAATCATACAAAAAATTATAAAAAAAAATTGAATTAATAAGCTTTGTTTGCAGAAACTCTTAATGATAAAGATAGATAGATATGCACTCCTTAATCCTACAAAATTGTTGCACCAAAAAGTCTCATAATTATAAGCGCTCATAATATCTTTAAAAATAAGACTCATTTTTTTAGTAAAATAATAAATTGTTTTTTTTTGAGTCATACTTATGAGCGCTCATAAAATCTTTTAACATAAGACTCTTTTAAGACTCATAATTTTTTATTAAACTTTTATTAAACTTTTTTGAACATAAAAATCCTATCAACAGCAAAATTTTTTATAACGTTTTTTGTGTTCAGCAGGTAAAAATCTATAAGAAGAGTTTAGAGGAATAGCGATCACGAAAATGTTGGCGCATAATGGTATCAAAACTTTTATATTTTTGGTTCTTTTATGATCATAATGCTTGATCATTCATTTACTTAATTTTGACGTAGAATTACGTCTTACAGAGTGGTTTGTATGGGGGTCATTTTTACAAATGTGTTCAAGCACATTTAAGGATTGTAGTTGACTTTTTGGGGAATACTTACAATATTCATCGTACAAAGAAAATATATCTATACTAAAATATCAGTTAGAGTATCAGTTACTAAAATATCAGTGAGAATGAAATGAATATCTAACTTTGGGTTTTGTCCAGGGTTCAGAATATTCACACACCTTCACTCACAAACATTTGCTTGAAGCACACAACACACAATTTTATTTTCATTTCATTTTTGTGTGTAACGTAGTTATCGTGTTGTTGATCATCCAACATGAATTCTTCGTTTTAATATTTGCTTGTGCGTCACAAACTCAAACAATGATCGATCTCAACAATTCTCTATGTTTCAGTTTTACACTTATGTTTGCGTCAAAATGTTCATATCGGAGAATTCAGTCCATTGTCAAAACCAAAACAAAGACAATTTTTCCAACATGAACAAGTGGTGTTTGCAAAATTGTCTTTGTTTGTGTCGGTCATTAAGATCGATCACTACCGTCGTGTGGTGTAAAAAACAAATACTGTTCTGGTTGCTGTGCAGCGTATTGAACTGGTTTTTGGCCAAGTGTAGCAAATTTTGGCGTCAATTAGAAAATATTTTAAAATATTAAAATAATAACCTAATAATATGTCTTTTCAAGAGTTTTAAACGTCATTTATCAGTGTTAAGGGGTCGCTGATTCCGAATCTAAAATCAGAATTTTGAAATTCCAGATGGTGGATAGGGTTGCCACCTTAATTTTTTGTAGTTTTATGAATTCGGGGTTGGCAAAAAAAAAAATGGTACACCAAAAATGGTTCGCTGAATCCGAATCCGTTGTCAGAATTTCCAAACTATAAAATTTTGAAATAATAGGGTTGCCACCTAATATTATGTCTTTTCAAGAGTTTTAAACGTCATTTATCAATGTTAAGGTCAATCAGTGTTAAGGGGTTGCTGATTTCGAATCTAAAATCAGAATTTTAAAATTCAAGATGGTGGATAGGGCTGCCACCTTAATTTTTTGTAGTTTTATGAATTCGGGGCTGGCAAAAAAAATGGTACTCCAAAAATGGGTCGCTGAATCCGAATCCGTTGTCAGAATTTCCAAATTATAAAATTTTGAATTAATAGGGTTGCCACCTAATATTATGTCTTTTCAAGAGTTTTAAACGTCATTTATCAGTGTTAAGGGGTTGCTGATTTCGAATTTCGAAAATTTTATAATTTGGAAATTCTGACAACGGATTCGGATTCAGCGACCCATTTTTGGTGTACCATTTTTTTTTGCCAGCCCCGAATTCATAAATCTACAAAAAATTAAGGTGGCAACCCTATCCACCATCTTGAATTTTAAAATTCTGATTTTAGATTCGAAATCAGCGACCCCTTAACACTGATAAATGACGTTTAAAACTCTTGAAAAGACATATTATTAGGTTATTATTTTAATATTTTAAAATATTTTCTAATTGACGCCGAAAATTGCTACACTTGGCCAAAAACCAGTTCAATACGCTGCACAGCAACCAGAACAGTATTTGTTTTTTACGCCACACGACGGTAGTGATCGATCTTAATGACCGACACAAACAAAGACAATTTTGCAAACAGCACTTGTTCATGTTGGAAAAATTGTCTTTGTTTTGGTTTTGACAATGGACTGAATTCTCCGATATGAACATTTTGACGCAACCATAAGTGTAAAACTGAAACTCAGAGAATTGTTGAGATCGATCATTGTTTGAGTTTGTGACGCACAAGCAAATATTAAAACGAAGAATTCATGTTGGATGATCAACAACACGATAACTACGTTACACACAAAAATGTAATGAAAATAAAATTGTGTGTTGTGTGCTTCAAATAGTGTTTATTTACATTTATGTTGAAGATTTCTGTTACATGAGTGAAAATTTCTGAACCCTGGTTTTGTCACTTCTTTAATAAAGTAACAAAATACAGTGAAACTTTGATATTACGAACTTCGTTATAACGAAAAACTCAATATAACGAATTTTTAGCTGAGTCCCTTGAAAAACCTTTTTATTGCAAAGTTTTTCATTCAAAAATGCTCTATAGCTATAACGAAAAAATTCTGAGCTATAAAGCCTCTATATAGCGAAGTATTTTCAAAAGCCTCTATACAACGAAATTTTAATTGAGAAATACATACATAACATTTTAATATAACATTTTAATATAACATTTTAAGTGTGTTAGTCATTATCAAAAGTCTTGAACTATAGCCTCCATACAACGAAGTCAGAATAAAGCCTAAAGCAAAATTAAATTTTAAACAAAACGGGGAAGTCCCTTTTAAAAACAACGAAAGGTAAATGTCATTGCAGGTTAATATGTGAAGCGCCACAAATAACATAGTCAGTTCTGTTTTGGTTCTTTGCCAAAATGAGTGTATTAAAGCGTAAATCAATTTCTATACGAGAAATAATTTCTATTATTGATGCTGTTGATCGTGGTGACAAATCTAAGCAAGAAATTGCTTAACAATTTAATATACCGCCGAGTACTCTTTCTACAATTTTAAAAAATCGTGAGATTATTTGCAACACTAAACCTTTAAAGTGCAAAAGACTGCGCCTTGCAGAATATGAAGACGTTGAGCAATGTTTATCTAAATGGTTTACACAATGTCAAAATCAAAACATTCCTTTAGGAGGACCGATGGTAAAAACCAAAGCTGAACAGTTTGCAGCACGTCTGGGACACAACGATAATTTTACGACACTTTTATCGCAGAGGTAGTCAAAATTTTAATCAACGATCTTGAAGAGGGGCACAAAAGCTCTATGAACGTTTTACAAGGAATAAGAATGACACACAAGGCATGGGAATGTGTCGAAAAATTAACAATTGCTATCTGTTTTGCAACTTGTAGCTTTATCGAGCGCCCAAATATTTTTATTACAGAAAATTTTTGCCTCCAAGACAGCGAAGAAACCATTTTAATTTAACAGAACGGTTTGATGATTTTGTGAATTTCGATGACAACATTACTTTTACCGGGTCCCTTACCGATGATGACATTATTATTAGTGTCACGAAACCACAAGATAATAGTCAGCAGGAGGATGAAGATGACAAAACTGAAGAAATCGAAAATGTTGTAACCGCTAGAGAGGCTAAAATAATTGTCGGAAAACTGCAAACGTTTTTTGAATTCTACACCGCAAAAAACATTCGACAGCTTAGCATCTGTCGAAAAAAAGATTGATGGTTGCATTCTAAACTTGCGTAAACAAACAAAAATTACACAATATTTTACTAAAATATAATAAAATAAGAAAATAATAAAAACATAATTTTTTATTTACCTCTTAAATATGTAGTGAATTTTTATTACATAGTATGTATTTTCGTGTAAAAAAGAATTTGGACAAAAAAAAACTGTAGTTATAACGAATTTCTTTCGTATTTCTTTAAATTTCGTTATACCAAGGTTTCATAATGCATGTGTATAACGAATCAATAGCTATAACGAAGTTTTTTTCGAATCCCTCTAGATTCGTTATATCGAAGTTTCACTGTAGCAAAATCTAAGAAGAAATCGTGTCGTTTGTTGTTGGGCTGCTTTTGTTGTTGTTGTTATTTATATGTATGTAAAATGTAGAAAATACACGTCATTTGCTTTAGTTTTTTCGTTTGTCATAGCAGAATTAATATTTTTGAAGCCTTTCTTTTTAGAGATATAATCTCAATGCTGAAAAAGAAAGTTCAGAAAAAGGAAGCATTGCGTCTGATTGAATCAATACGTCATGAAAAATTTCTGAAAATTATTTCTGACTAGTTCAAAGCTGTGTTGCTGTAAGGACGTCAAACCTGTTCGACTCGAAATTTCGGTCTGTGTCTTCATAATTCTGCTGAATAAAAGTTAGTGCCCTCAAGAATAGTCATTACATCAATCATGAAAAACTGTGTCTGCTTGAATCTTCCAGACAAGATATTTCTGGAATTTCGAAAAGGGCAGTGCTGCAGAACCTTCATTATTACATCAGATTGGATCAGACAGTATCAACGCATTTGAATTTCTTCAACGTTCAAATTGTTCAATTTCAAATTAAGCTCTAGTTAAATTTATATTGAAAATTCATTAACCCTTCACGTTCTATGCCATAACTTCTGAACCCTTCAAGAGCACACCCTCATTTTACATCGTTGCAAAGTTAATGGAACGTATAAAAAACTGAAAATAATGAAAATTAAAAAAAAATAAATTATAGTGTCTGTTGCTGGAATGGTATTAAACTTTGAAATTAAGAATGAGTCAACTTACTGCATTTTTTTCTATAGTTTAATATTTTTGCCTGAAAGAAAGACTAATAACGTTTTAAATGATATCCTTTTTACGAAATTCACCTTTAAATTGAATGAGCTACGTCGTCTCAAAATTGACCCTATTATCTCAAACTCTGGATTTGGATCTATAAACAATAAACCAATATAAAAACAAAACTTGGACTAAATTGGAGTTGGTCAGTGCAACTGATATTACACTTCAATGAGAAATGAGCGAATACTTTTTTGTTTTAATTTTTGGAGACAAAGTAGTGCCTAAGGGTTAATATTTTGGAACAAAAATTTCAGTTAGTGCTTTTGAGATGTTATTGAAGCTATTTTTCAATATAAAAACCCTTCGCTTTTTTGGGTCGGTCTAATATATGTAAATTAGGCCGGGTCAAAAAAAAAGTGTTTCATAAACTCAGTCTAAGCCAGTGTCTGCAAATTTGCATTTAAATTAAATTTGGTGGTCTCATCTTAAAAAAAAATTGCTGCGTGAATAATGTATACTCAACATTTCATTTTAATATTCAAAGTGTGTCGCGTTCGCTATCGTAAAAGCAACTTCTTAAAAAACAAATATTTCTATTATTGTAACATGCATATAAAAAGTATAAAGAAAATTAAAATACCCTCTAGCAGTATTTTAGTAAATTCGAAGAAATCTATGTTGCATTATTTTGATGACATCACTTTTATAGGAAGTGGTTTTCATCTAAATATTTAAAATGTTAAACTCAAAATACATACGTATTATAAAAGCTTATCTTTCAAGCAAAGAATAGGTTTAAACCATTTTTTTATAAATTTATGAAGGTTTTGCTGACGTCACTTTGTATCGGAGGTAGACTGAGTTTTCCGTTTTTCTCACAAAATTCCAAACATCGAGTGCATCATTAGGATTAAAACATATTTACGAAATTTATCGTTGATTACTAATTTTTGAGGGATTAAAGGAGATTTTACTGATTTCATAAAGTAACTTTGTATAGAAAGTAAGAGTGGTTTTTATTCGATTTTTATACAGAAATTTAATACTCAAGGTGCATATGAACGGTTTAAGCCTTTGTGCAGAATTTGAAGTTATTAGAGTAATTTTTGTGGAATTTAAAGAGATTTTACCGTTTTGGTGGAGTAACTTTTTATAGCAGGTAGACGTGGATTACATCCGATTTGGCTCATTTTCGAACTTGATCTGTATTTTTTAATAAAAAATTATATTTTGAATTTCATTATGGTAGCTATAAAATAACGGCTGTTATTTCAACAAACATAGAGACAGTCATGACAATATCGACTCTGGAAGTGATTCTGATAAAGAATATATATACTTTTATGTACCTGCCATATATACTTTTATGTACTTTTATGTACCGTCTCTTTATTGGCGTTACAAACAGATTTACAAAGTAAATGTACTCCTTAGACTGTTAAAAATTATGGACTAATTTTTAATCCAAACATTAGTTTAATTTAGCTGGGTCTCAAGCCCACGTTCTTGAAAAGAACTTACTTGCATTCGTAATGATGCAAAATAAGCGAAACTATGTTAACAACTGAGTTGGACGAGTGGATAAGGTATTGGACCATCATTGGACAAACATTTTCTTATTTTACTTTAATTAAGCTGGGTCTCGAAACCACGTTTCTACTCGCTTGCTAACTTGCATTCGTTATGATGCAAAATTAGCGTAACTTTCTTAACAAATGAGATGGACGAGTGGAAAAGGTTTTGGACCAGCACAACACAGGACGTGTGTTCAAATCATAAACTGGTCAGAAAAGTTTTTTATTTTAAGCTGATATTTTTGCTTTTTTTACCTTTTTTTAGGATTGAAAACTAATCTTTTTTGGATTGAAAAATTTTAAACTTTTCCTTGGATTAAAAAGTAATATATTTTTTTGGTGTTGTCCTATATGTAATCCAAAAAGTTTAAAAGTGGGGATATAATAATACTTCATAATTTTCTCACTAGTCTTATTTAGTTATATTATTAATATTACTAAAGTAAAACTCAAAAATAATATATTCGATGTTTTTGGTAGTTAATGCAATCTTCACTCAGATATATTTGTTTGTAAATATTACTAATAACTAAGCTAAACTTTCATCTTCAGTTAAATTAATTAAGATGGCACAATTAGTTGGGACGTACAAAAAAAATTTCAAACTGATCGGTGAAGCCGTTCTAAGGTTGCAGTGATCACCAACTTCGAAAACATGGTTCTGAGAAAAACGCGTTTAAGGACAGCAATACATGAAATCAAGGTTAAAAATTAAAGTTTCTTAAGAGTAAATTATTGAAGCGATTTATTTGAAAGTTTAAGAGTATATTGAAGCATATTTTAAAAACACAAAAAAAAGTGTGACTCAAAAAAGTGTATATAGAAATTTCCACGGTCGAGCACGCGACATTCGTACGCCTTTAAAATGCATAAAAATAAGGAAAACCCATCAAAAAATTTTTTGTTTTTATTTTTCGATAGCAGTTGAGTAGAATTTTTTTTAGTAGATTCTGCAAATTCAATGTTTTCATTATGGGCATTTCCGCCAAAAGGTCTACCGCGACTGAAAAAATTAATGTTACTTAAAATTCTTTTAAACCTCGATAATAGAGAAAAAAATGTTAAAATGTTTATTGCGAGAGTAAAGAGAGCTGATCTCAATTTGAATTTAAAAAAATTACAGCAAACATGATGAAAGGGCAACAAAAGTTGAAAAATGGTGACAGAAGTTGAAATTTAACGAAAGTTGTAATTTTGTAAGTATAATAAATACTCGTATAATACAAAGTTTAATTAAATTTTTTTTCAGTTTTCGATAGTAATGGTCCTGAATTACACTTTATATGTTTTTTTAGTTCAGTTAAATAAATGAAAGAATAAAATATTTGCACTTTTTGGAAAGAAAAATCTGCCACATAATGTATATCACGTAAGGTACCATATTATGGTTTGTATAAAATAATTAAAAAATATTTTTCAATCAAGCAATTATGAATATGTTATTTAGCTAATAATCTACGAATTTTATTTGTACTTTTCAGCCACGCATAGGATTCGTAGAATCAACTTTTATAGGTACATATTACGAATATTTTATTTGTACTCTTAAGAAACAAATATATATTGTACGAATACATTTGTTACATTTACGAATAATCATAATATCTTATAACAATAAAAATATTCTGTCTGAGCTGGGGTTTGAACCTCTGCTCTTTAGGTTACGGGCCAAGCACTCCACCAGTAGGCTACAGCCATTTTACAATGATACAGTTCCTTATATTCTTTAGATGTTCGAAAAACCAGGGAAAAAAACATTCTGTCTGAGATGGAGTTTGAACATCGACTCTTCAGCTTACGGACCACACACTCTACCAGTAGGCTACAGTCACTTTACAATCATAGAGTTCCTTATGTTCTGTAGATGTTCGAAAAACAAGGCTGAACGATTTCGGTTTCAAATTTTTTAATCTCAACTAATAATTCGTACATTCTACTAATAATTTGTACGGTCAAGCTTCGAATGAATTGTTTCTACTAATATTATTTTTTATTCGTAACAAGTACGAAAGCATTAGTAAATACTACGAATGTAATGAAAGAAATTACGAAGTTATTCGCACGAGAAATTTACGAGAATTATTATTTATATGTACACAATCATTCGTAGAATGCCCTAATACGAATTGAATAATTTCTGTTTACGAATAACATAAGTATTTAAAACAAATATATTCGTAGATACTACATCAGGTATAAGAAAAATTTTACGAATGAGTTCGTAAAAATATCGCAATCCAAATACTTTGTATATTTTACGAATATTTGTAGAATGTACGAACATTTTGCTTACTAATATCATTCGTAGAAGTTTTACTAATAAATTGTTTGAGTGTTGAGTTAAGATTACTTGTACTAATCCTTACAACAAAAGTGATGTTCAAATATGTCGCGTGGCAAATGTCTCGTGCTAAATTATACTAAAGCTTAAAACAAAAAAGCGAATGCAAGTATTTCAACAAGAAAACTATCACTTAAAAGCTACATTAATCCATTTTAGTTTTAAAGTAATCGTTTTAAAATTTGCTGTTGCGTTTTGCAAATTTCTGCATTTTGCTAGATGCAGTCGAAAACGATTTCTATTTTATATATGAACATTTCCGTAGCTACGCACGTGACAGTCGTACGACTTTAGTGAGTGGAAAAACAAAGAATAATTAAACTTACTCTTTTCTTATTTTGATTTTTCAATAGTTTACTAAGCACACTATACAAAGTGTAAAAGCTAAGAGTTGTCAAAAGCTCGCCTCTTAGATAGAAGCCACCAAAAATTATATGTTACGTGACACAAAATAGAAGTGGTTTTTACCTGCAACAATATTAACGAAAAAATTTGCAAAGTTTGCACGAGTTTGTCTATGAAAGTTTTTTTAAATATAATCTGGAATAATGTTGCTACATATTCATAATTGCTTGATGGAAAAATATTTTTTAATTATTTTATACAAACCATAATATGATACCTTACGTGATATACGTTATGTGACAAATTTTTCCTTCAAAAAAGTGCAAATATTTTATACTTTCATTTATTTAACTGAACTAGAAAATATATAAAGTGTAAGTCAGGACCATAACTATCGAAAACTGAAAAAAATTTAATTAAACTTTGTATTATACGAGTATTTATTTTTACTTACAAAATTTCAACTTTCGTTAAATTTGTCAACTTCTGTCACCATTTTTCAACTTTTGTTGCCCTTTCATCATGTTTGCTGCCATTTTTTTAAATTCAAATTGAGATCAGCTCTCTTTACTCTCGCAATAAACACTTTAACATTTTTTTTCTCTATTATCGAGGTTTAAAAGAATTTTAAGTAACATTATTTTTTTCAGACGCGGTAGACCTTTTGGCGGAAATGCCCATAATGGAAACATTGAATTTGCAGAATCTACTAAAAAAATTTCTACTCATCTGCTAACGAAAAATAAAAACAAAAAATTTTTTGTTGGGTTTTCTTTATTTTTATGCATCTTAAAGGCGTACGAATGTCGCGTGCTCACCGTGGAAATTTCTATATACACTTTTTTGAGTCACACTTTTTTTTGTATTTTTAAAATATGCTTCAATATACTCTTAAACTTTCACATAAATTGCTTCAATAATTTACTCTTAGGAAACTTTAATTTTTAACCTTGATTTCATGTATTGCTGTCCTTAAACGCGTTTTTCTCAGAACCATGTTTTCGAAGTTGGTGATCACTGCAACCTTAGAACGGCTTCACCGATCAGTTTGAAATTTTTTTGTACGTCCCAACTAATTGTGCCACCTTAATTAATTTAACTGAAGATGAAAGTTTAGCTCCGTCCGAAACAGTCTGTCTAGTCTGCTATGTGGTTGACTCTGTACAGTTTGTTATTGTTGCTGTTGCCTTCTTCAAAACTTACTTAATTCAAAAAGCTTACAATTAAGATCATGTAAAAATACAAATTAAAGATCACAATTAATTATAAAAAATTATTATTTTTATTTAAATTAGCATAAAAAAATTACATAATCTGAAATATCGAAATTAATATTTATAACACCATGCCTTAAATTTTTTGACTTAAAATGGAAAAATTTGTCAAAAGCTAGAGAGCTGTAAAATGTCCCCAAGATATAGAAAAACACAAAAAAAGTATAGGCATGCTTTTGGGGCTTTATATCGAAATCAAAATTTAGCAAAAATATTTAATATCAAGCTAAAATTAAAACTCTAGCTTGACGCATCAGCTGTGCAATCGACATAAGGTTAGGGCAGCTGAAACTTTTTCAATAAAAAAAAATTTATGTACAATTTTATTCAATTTCTACATAATTTATAGATTTTTCTTTTTAATTTTAAAAAGCTTATTATGTTATTTCTGACCTTTTTGGAATTCTCGCTCTTCTTGCCTTTTACATTTTTTTACCATTTTTTTGAGAACAGAAACGCTTATTGGACTAAAACGTGCAAAAGTAACTAAAGGCTAAGAGTACGGGAACATTATGAACGAAATAACGTTTCATGATAAATTTGCAGGAAAAAACAATCCCAAATTTACTATGAGATTTTTGTCGTATTAAGGTAATATAAAATAAGGGATAGATAGCTATTTATTGATCAATTTATCATACTCGTACCGACTGTAACGAATTTAATGAGCTTTAAAGGAGAATGATTCGAATTAAACAGAAACCACTTAATTAGCGTGGATCACTTACATTTGTGCATTTGGCCGTAAATAAATTCCCACCACTAGCGCCACCTTCTAAGCCACCGAAACCACCACCATCACCTTTTGGTATTTTATTAGATTTCATTAGAGTCGCTCACATACGGTTAACCAAACATTCCCGGAGTTAATTACGTTGATTACGAATTCGTAAAGTAAATTCCTTGGGGTAAATTTACACCGACAACCACACTAGTTAAACTTAAATGATACTGATTGGCAGACTTCATTACGATGTATGTATAGCACAATATAAAATACAAGACAACCCTGTAAATCAGGCATACAAATTAAAGTTGCTCTACCTGTAGCGTTGAGATGAAAAGCGATTAAAGCAAGCTAATCTTAGAATGGTTTTGACTTTAACGGTTATGGTTCTAGGCATAGTTTTTATTTAAAGCTATTCTAAAGCTTTGCATTTCGTTTCGCTACTAAATTTGATACATGATTTAAATATGTAAATTTTGACAATTCAAATGCGAATTAAATGTATAGCATTTTTTCGCTCTTGGTCCATAAATTTTCGTTTTGAGCGTTAAACTTGACACATTTTTAAATAATTTTTTAAAATTTTTTTGGCTGCTTTGATGGAGGTTTGCATTAAACTGTGACAATATTAAAATTTATTGTTTGCCAGGGATGGGCAGAATTAAAAACAAAATGAAAATTCAACAAATAAAAGTAGCGATAGAGTAAACAAAAATGTTCACAAATATTTATGATTTATGCAAAAAAATGTAAAACATAAATTTAAATTCAACAAATTGCTACGAGATAAAATGAAAAATAACACGTCTTGGGATAATTTTGTTATTCTTATGCAAAAATATTCTTAAAATAGCATGATGACTTAAAACCGTGGAAAATCTTTAGAATTTAGATCCGGCCCAATTTGGCACATTACGAACTCATTAACTAGAAAAAAATTATGTGTTTCAGAAACTTATCCATTAACAGCGACTTAAAATCGCACTCGTGTTGCCTACTCGTAATTTTCAAATGAACGCACCGCAGATATATTTCTAAGAATTAAATGAAATGATTTGTTGAATAAAATTCTATGTTTCACTGTAAACATTTAAGTGTTGATCTATTTATTTGTATATACATATATGAGTGGGCTTCATATGTATTATTTCTAATTGGAATTATTAATAGAAACATTAATTAGGAAGAAACTTGAATTCCGTGGTTGCAAAAATTTTAATTGCACTTCAAAAGATGCCGCTCACCCACTCGCCTGCCTGCCAGCCAGGCTGCCTACACGGTTAAAAATCTTGGACTCAATTTTAAACTTTTTTAGATTACATATTGGATTACATATTGGACAAAAACAAAAAGGATTACTTTTTAATACAAGGAAAAGTTTAAAATTTTTCAATCCAAAAAAGATTAGTTTTTAATCCGCAAAATGTTAAAAAAAGCAATATAAATATAAACTTAAAATAAAAAATTTTTCTGACCAGTTCATGATTTGAACACACGTTCTCTGTTGTGCTGGTCCAACACCTTAACCACTCGTGCATCTCAGTTGTTAAGAAAGTTACGCTTATTTTGCATCACAACGAATGCAAGTAAGTTCTTTTCAGGAACGTAGGCTTGAGACCCAGCTAAATTAAACTAACATTGGGATTAAAAAATAGTACTTTTTGGATTAAAAATTCCTTTAAACCAAAGTTTGGATTAAAAAGTAGTCCAATATTTTTAACCGTGTAGTGAAGTAAGCGCCATGAATAAGCGATATTATATTACAAGGAAGAACAAAGCGGCGGCGTCTGGCCTGAAATAAATTAAAATAACGAATCGTATCACTAAAACGGGTTCTGCTAACAGAGAGTATTCTTTGTTGTCATCACTTGGGTGTTTTTCTGCTACCATGTTGATTTATAGTTTTACTAGGGAATGGGAATGAGTTGAATGAATATGATAAATGGGCTAGCTGACAGATGTTGCGATTTATCTTAAATTTACAGGAACTCAAAACAAGATAATTTGTTTCTTGTTCCGAGTCATATTATTCATAATCAAAGTAGTTTCGAGTCAAAGAAATTTTTTAGGAAGTCTCGTAATAAAAATTTACACATACTGCTGTTAAAAAGTTGATGAGTTTAATGATCTATTTAATTCATGTTATAATTTAATAGATCATTAAACTTATTAAGTAATTTTATAACTTAAAACATAGCTTCAAATATTTTATAGCTAAAAAAATTTATTTATAGTTAAAATTGGAAGATCAAAAGAAAGTGAAATTTGTAAATTTATTTTTAACAGCACTATTTGTGAATATTTGTGGAAAACATAAACAAGCATTTGCCATTTACTTATTCTTCTTGATGCTTCTTCTTTTTGATGCTTGTTCTTAATTTACTCGAAGTCTTGAGTTCTAGCACGCTCTGTGCACATTCTGGGCTCGAGAGAGCGATTTTATGTTTGTTCTTCTTCTCCCATTTCTTAAAAAAAAGTACGGAAACAGAAAATAGCGACTCACAAGTCACACAGTGTGAGTACGGAAACAGACCTAATCATTTAAGATATTTGGTTCGATGTGACAATCACCAGATTTAATATTGCATACTCCAGTCTGTCTTAAGTTGTTTCAGAGGTTTTTAGAAGACTATGTAAAGCTTAACTTGTTAGTGAAAAAAGGGATATTTTTAGGATTTTTTTAAAAATTTAAAATACTGAACAACGACATTTAAACTTTTAAGGTATATCGTAAAACTCAATCATAATAAAAAAATTGTTTGTTTAATTTAAAAAATTGTTGATCTTGTTTAAAATGGCACGCAATGAGACGTTCTCAAGGAAAATGGGAACGGGCGGTGTTGTAGATTTTGACTTTTCTATTTATCTGAAAAAAACTAAGAGCATTATTAATCACTATGAGTGCAGCTATGGCTGGCACTAGAAAGAAAAAATATTGAAAATATACAGATTGACGCTATTTTGAAAATTAAGTTCTTAAAACAGCTTGTTTTCTACTGGTTATTAAGTGTAAAATATACAATGTTTTTGAAATAAAACTTTGATTCTAGTTCCAGCGATAGCCACTGATGTTATGAATAGCATATTGAATTTTCAGACTATTCGTCTGAATAGTTTTTGCTTTTTTCTACAACATCATGCCGAAAAAATAGTTTAGAAATAAATGAGTATAAAGAGAATAAATGTAGGCGAAACACTGTGGCTCGCCACCTAGTTAAACGGCCGTAGAAGTGAAAATAACGTAAAACAGACCATTCAGAAAAAAAATTAATATCATAAAAATTATATTCTTTAGGATGACTATTGATGTAATATTTGCTAGAAATATCGATGACATTACATCTATATAATAACCTTTGATATTTTAGATATTAAAAACCAAAAATTTCATTAACATTTACAAAAATAATTCATAATTAATGTAAAATAATAATGTAAGGATATAAAATTTACTGGTGGGAATATCGTTTTTTTAGATAACATTATGGTATTTAAGATTTTTTTAATTTAACAATTTTTTTTATTAAAAAAACCATTAAATTATCTATTTATTAAACTGCGAAAAAGCTTCGCTTCTATCGTGTGTCCAGCGACTCATCTGTTTTTTGTTATGGTAATGCAAGGCCCCAAATCTTTTTAACATTAAGCCCACTCTCAAGCCCATTAAGGGCGCGATAAGATTTTAAATGAGAAAAAGGCATATTTACCGCTTTTTTTTGAGATATGAATAACGTTGGTTCATTTATTTCATACACACGTTACACACTAGTTATACTATGGTGTGTAACTATAAAAGCCCCTTTTTTCAGTGTTTGAAAGGGAATTGAAAAAAATGTGTGAATGGGAAATGAAAGAAGTTTGAAAAATAATATTTTGAAAAAAAACCAACAACAAAATCATTTGATTTAACTCCAGTTTTATTGAAAACTGTATTATTTGAGTGGTGGATAACTATAAACGCACCCTGTATTATACAGTGAAAACGTCACATCCGCAAAACAAGATAAACTAAAAATACTGCTAATAGTAGGTCTGTTTCCGTACTAACTTCAAGTAATTGTAATAGATTAGAGAGTGTCATTTTGCATGTTATTCCTCTCTCTCGAGCTTTAAAAATTCGTAAAATAACGCTTTTAAGCAACTTCAAGCTACTTGAATCGAGAACGGGAACAGACCGAACGTGTAGCTCCTCCACTATTTTTGATTAGTTAAAAAATTCGATTTGGCATAGAGATTATTAAGATTTGAAGCTCTTCCGTTCATAGCGACTCCCATGCCTCAATCACAGCAGCTTTAAGCTCCGACACATCAATAAATTGCTTATTTTCTGTATAAATTTCACGTACTAGGAGTTTTCAAACACTCTCTATCGGATTCATGTCAGGAGAGCATGCTAAGACTGCGTCTCCCTTCTTTTGTGCACCGAAGCGTTGTCCTGTTGAAACACCCACATTTTACCTCTGGTTCTGCGCACAAATGGTAGCAAGTTCATTGACAAAAGCTGGGTGTACTCAGCTGAGTCCATACGAGTGCTTGGAAAGGCTAACTCTAAAGTCCCATCAAAACAAAATGCTCCCCAATCCCTGAGAGTGCCACCTCCAAAGTTCATCTTAGAAAAAAGCGCGGTTTTTACGGACGTCTCTCTAAAATATGTTAAATCTATCTGAACCGTCTAAATTAAAACTTTTTTCGTCCGAAAAAATAATCTGAATATAAAAAATTATTTAATCAAAAAAAAAATAAAAGGTTGGCTTTGTGAAGATTTACTATGTGTACCTTTCCCCAGTCAGTGAACATGTTTTTTTTTACCAAATTCCACGTGATCCTTTTTTGTGACGATGCAGTAACCTAGGGCCCTGCTTTAATTTTTGTCTTCTCTGATATTCTGATTGATTAAGGGCCCGATGTATTGTCCAACGCGACACATTTACGCCACATACGTGACCTAGCTAAACAGCACTTTTCATTGCGTTACTTGCTTCTACAATTAATCGCCTTTTGTCCCATTCAGAGAGCTTGGGTTTGGGTACTCCTTGCTTCCCCTTTTTCAACACTCCCTCCACAAAAAATGCAGAAATTTTTACACCGAAAAAATTGTGCCAAGTAAAAAAAGTGATAAACACCTATCAATTTCAACGTAGTGCCAAAAACTATCAACTTGATAAGAAAAACGTTCAATATAACAGTACTTCATGTTAAATTGACAGTTTTCACGTCAAATTGACATTAAAAATATTAATTTGATATGATACTGTATTAAATTGTAATATCAATTCATAATGTTAAAATGAAAGGCTAAAATGTCAATAAATTTTATGTTTATTTAATATGATTTCATGTTGTTTTCATATTTTTCATATCACATTTACATGAAAACTTTAGATTAATATGATTGCTTATCATTTTGAAAGCAATTGATAAAAATATTATCAAATTGATATGAATATAATCGAAATGATATAAATATTATCAAAATAATATGAATACTATAAAATTGATATGAATATTATATTTACACCAAATTGATATAAATATTTTGGAATTGATATGAATACTATCGAAATGATATGAATGATATGAATGATATGAATTTTAATACCCATTTTACGTTTTTCTACATCAAATTAATATGACTATTATCAAAGTTTAATGTATTAATATTAATTTTATCTTTTTCCATATAAAATTGATATGAATATTATTAAAATTATATGAATTATTAGGATATTAATCCACTTTACATTTTTCCATATCAAATTGATCTTAATATTATCAAAATGATATGCAATAATATACATTTTAAGTTTTTCCATATTAAATTGATATGAATATTATCAAAATAAGAATCATTAATATCCATTTTACGTTTTTTTATATAAAATTGATATGAATATTTTCAATATTATATACCTTAATATCCATTTTACGTTTTTCCATATAAATTTGATATAAATGTTATCAAAATGGCAATCATTAATATCCATTTTCCATTTTTCCATATTAAATTGATATGAACGTTATCAATATTATATGCAATTATATCATCTTACGTTTTTAAATATCAAATTTACATGAATATTATTAAAATTATAATCACTAATATCCATTTTACGTTTTTCCATATCAAATTGATATGAACATTATCAATATTATATGCATTTATATCCATTTTACGTTTTTCCATATCAAATTGATATGAATATTATCAAAATGATATGCATTAATGTCCACTTTACGTTTTTCCACATAATTTCATATGAATATACCAATTTCACCGCAAGCTCAGCATGAGTAAGCTTGTACGCTCACAGTTTTTCGTTGGTCGCTCAAGAGACAACAGCTTAGAAATAATAAGTGAAAAATTAAAGAAAAATATTTAGAACTAAGTGAAAATTAGTGACAAATTTGTTAAAAATTAGTGAAAAACAAAAAGAAAATTTACAACAAGTTAAACAAAACACCAAAAGTAGTGAAAAACAAAAGAAAAAGTGAAAAATTTAATAAAATGTTGTCAAAATGGCAAGTGGCTATTAAGAAGAAAGTATGTTTTCTGACGAAATTCTTACTCAAAAGCTGGTCATGGATCACCAAACTGAAAAAGAATCTACAGAAGAGCCTGAAGAGGGACAGCTTGATGAACCAGACTTTTTATATGAGCTTCTTCAGTCCTTTAAACTGGAGCAAACGTATGCAGCTTTTTCAGGTAAGCTATGCGCATGTTTAAACTTGTTCGTTTTCTTTATATAATGAATTTAAAAAAATCACATAAATTTTGCTTAGAAATTAAAAATTGATGTGAATGCATATCATTTTGATTAAATTCATATCAATTTTTTTTTAAGAAGACGTTAAATTGTTTAAAAAATATATCATTGATAATATTCATATCGATTTGATGTGAATAAAAGTTAAATTGATATTAATACATATTATTTTGATAAAAATCATATCAATTTGATGTAGAAAAATATAAAATGGATACTAATACATATAGTTTTGATAAAATTCTTATCCATTTCATGTAAAAAAATATAAAATTGATATGAATGCATATCATTTTAATAATATTCATATAAATTTGATATGGAAAAACGTATGATGGGTATTAATGATTATCATTTTGATAATATTCATATCAATTTGATATTGAAAAACTTAAATGATATTATTGCATAAAATATTGATAATTTTCATATCAATTTAATATGGAAAAATGGAAAATAGATATTAATCCATATAATACTTATAATGTTCACATCAATTTAATATCAAAAAACGTAAAATGGATATTAATGTATATAATATTGATAATGTTCACATAATTTTAATATAGAAAAACTTAAAATGGATATTATTGCATATCATTTTGATAACTTTCATATCAATTTGATATGGAAAAACGTTAAATGAAATTAAAAGTATCAATTTTTTAAGCAAATGCAAGTGCTTTTGTTTCAAAAATAACTTACTTTTAAAACAACAACTTGTGTTTATTTTTTATTTTAAAGTCAAACTTTTTCAGAGTGTAGGGATGCCAAATTGCTGAAACTCTTAATAAGTATTAAACAGGTATGGTATTATAGGATGGTAATGCCAATACTTCGAAATCGCTAAAACGTTTATGGCAATGATATTAATCATAATTCTATTAATATGTAGTGTGTAAGTTTCGCTGGATCCTTTTTATAAATATTTTGCAATTACAAATGTACTTTAAATATGCCTCTTTTAAAAGAAAGTAATGAAATAAAAAAATATCCTTTAACAATTGTTGTTAGTTTGCTGTAAGGCTCGGTAGTCTGCATTAGTTTTTTTAAGTATGCGGTCTAATGGTTTCAGTATGCTAGGCATAGATCCAACACGCTACTTATGAAACCACCGCTTATAACTTTAATCAAAACAAGGTTACGTGTAACTGGCAGACATACGATAGCGGATAACTAATCAATTGAAGGAACGGAATAAAAGTCCTATTTATATTTATAGGACTATATCTTGGAAAAGAGGCATATTTTACACCCTATGAAGTAGATGTTTTTGTTTTCCGACATTCCGGTTTTCCGACGGAACTCTTAAGATATATATTAATGATACTATGATAAGTTATTACCCATGTAATGTTATAAAGATTTCAAACTATTAAATTTTTGTATATATCTTATTCTATTTAACTACTATAATGTATTCTTTACATTAAATAATTCTAATTCTAACTAATGAACTCTTTTTTCTTAGATTCCAAAGATGCCGTACACGCGATGTTGCTCAATGCAGTTTTAAAGCCAACATCCAGGTATGTCACCAAACTTGAAGGATGGAATCAACTTAGAAAAACAACTAATAAAGATGCCATAAACAGCTGCATCGTACACATGAAAACAATTAACGATTTAGAGTTGGCGCAGGAGAAAAAACTTCAAAAGTCTATCGAAAGAAATCTAACAACACAGCCAACTTACAGAATATTATGTGTGTTTTGGTTCGTCTTTCCAAAAATTTAGCTCATTTGTTCGTGCTTTAGATATCTGTTTAAAAGTTTACCATGAATTTTCCATATAAAATGTATTTTTCATATTTCCATAAAATGTTTACCATGTAAAATGTATTGTCTACAGATATAATTACATATTAGGGATCTAAATACAAAAAAGGACACTTTTTGACAAAAAAAATCGGTGAACATTTAGAACTTTATGAAATTGTTGATATATTGATTTGTAACGATATTCAAGTGTGTTTAGTTGTAAACAGATATGAACTGAATTTTCTATACACTTTCAGTCCCATATTTTTGCAATTTTTTAGAAATCTTTAAAATAGAAATTTTTACAGGACCACCTATACATATGTTTATATTTTATTCCAGATGGAACTGCCCTTATAAAAAATAAATTGTTTTAGTACATACATTCAAATTGTTGTATATCATTTTATATATACAATCAATATTATATGTATTTTATAATCAATAATTTTTATTAATAAAAAATAGTATATTATAAAAACTATAGAATTTTTTTTATTTTGTATCTATTCACTTTCCCTTAGATAGTTGATTCGATAGTTGAATATTCTTGCTTTGGCCTGAAAAGGAAAAAGAAACAATATTCAAAGAATTTAAAGTTTTTTACAGTGCTAATATGCGTACTGGTGATTCATTTGAGGGTTAATATGAAGGATATGTACAATATTGAAATAACAATTATTTTATCATTTCTACATTTTCTCATATTAATTTTATAAGGAAAATTTAAAAATTAATATTTAAATAATTTGACAATTTTTCATAACAATTTGATAAGCACAATATCAAAGTAGTAGTATTTGCTATTTGTTCCACGTTTTCTCATATCAATTTGATATGTCCAATATCAATATCCAATAAGTGATAGTGAAATTTATCAGTTTTACGTTTCTTATAATAATGATATAATATGAGCAATATCAAAATTGATATAATATTACATAAATATGATATGCCTCACATCAATATTACATTAATCTCATATCAAATAGATTTTATTTATTTAATAATAAAAACAAATTTAATTTTGATATGAACCATATCAAAAAATATAAATTCCTTTAAAAGTCAACGTTTTTTCATATCAAAAAGATGTGGACAATATCAAAATGAAAATAAAATCATGTAAATATGATACGTACCACATCATAAGTGATTAAATATCATATCAATTTGATACGTACCACATCACAATTGATATAATATATTATCAATTTGATATGCCTTATATCAGTATAACATTAATCTCTTATCAATTCTACGTTTTTTCAACTGAAAATGATATGAAAAATATCAAAAAAACATTTGTATCATATCAATTAAACGTTTTCTTATATCATTTTGATATGAACCATATCAAAATATTATAAGTTAGTTACAAATTTAATGTTTTTCATATCAATATGATGTGGAAAATATCAAAATACTATTAAAATCGTGTAAATTGGATATGTACCACATCAGAAGTGATAAAATATTATATCAAATTGATATGCACCACATCACAACTGATATAATATAATGTCAATTTGATATGCCTCATATCAATATAACATTAATTTCATGTAAATCCTACGTTTTTTTAATTAATTATGATATGAAAAATATCAGAACAGCACTTCTTTCTTATCAATTTAACGTTTTCCCATATCATTTTGATATGAACCATATCAAAATGTAAAAAATTTGTAAAAAAGTTTACGTTTTTCATATCAATATGATGTGGACAACATCAAAATTATAATAAAATCATGTAAAATTTTATATGTACCACATCAAAAATACATTAATATAATATCAATTCTACATTTTTCACGTTAAAATTAATATTCAAATCAAAAATGAAAGTGCTATAATATCAAAATTGAAAGCTTTCACTATCGGCCGAAAAATGTAAACCAAAAACGTTAATTTTACGGTGGTTTTTGGTAATTTTTTGGTTCAGTGTACCTTTTCAAAGTCGGAGAGGTATTTTCCCCGTGACATTGCACTGACTCACTTGCTTGTCTGTAAAAAATAGCACGTGTTTGATTCTTTAGCAATAAAAGATATTGGGCCGTAGTCATAGTTAAATTAAAGTCGACTTTAAGGGCCGTTTTCTCAATGTCCGGTTAAGCACTAATCGTAACTTTAACTGGCGGTTAGCAAAAAAGCATTTTCTCAATGTTCGGTTAGGTCTTAAGTGCCGGTTAAGTTAACGGCAAGTTGAAGTTCCGGTTAGTTGCTAAACGGAAGAACAGCTGTGTAGTGTAAAAAATAATTATATATTTTATAAATAAAAATGGATACACAGTAAAAAATATGAGCATAAATTTTATACTATTTTGTATACATATAAATCCAAACCAAAAATGTTTTAAAATTTATACCATCAAATCTTATAGATTTTTCCAGACCATTTTTCTCGTCAGACCAATCGAAACTACTATATTTTTTAATTTCCCGAGTTCGGTGAATTTTTTTCTTTCGAATCAGAATATATTTTGATTTACACATGATATTCATATAAAAATTTTAAATTATATTTGTTTTATTATTTTTATAGTATTGAGTGGTATAAAATTTATAAATTATTTGGAATAAATAAGTTTATACCACACAAATATTATAAAAAAGATCAAATTTACCCTCAAATTTTTTACTGTGTAGAATTTCGAGGATTTCGTTTTTTTCCAACTTGAATTCGATCCAAAATATAAAAAGAACATATGCGCATAGGCGTGATTACGTGGAAGAGTAATGCACTTTCTTCATATGCACTAAAGTTCAGCACTCTGTTGCGTTTTTAAATTATTTATTAATTAATCCTTGTTAGATATTTACAACTTTCACATCAAAAATAAAATAACAAACAAGCGAAAACAGCTTGATTAAAAACAGTTTAGAGTGTTCACAGTTGAAAAAATTCACAATTAATGACTTAACCGACTATTACTTAACCGACACTTGGTGAAAACGAAACTGTTTTTTTAGTTATCGTACGGTTAGCTAACTCCCGGTTAAGAGCTTTGCTAACCGGACATTGAGAAAACGGCCCTTAATAAGTTAGAGCATACTTTAATTTAAAGTATACTTTATCTAAGTTATAGTCAAGTAAGAGCACAGGCTTTTTCGCTTACAGTCGGCTTTAAAGTTAGAGCAAAGAAAAGCAAAACCATTAACCATTTAGCAAAATGTCAAAATAATTATAAATGTACATTTTCGGCGCTCAAACGCTATTATTTTTTGGAAAAACCTCAATTTATTTAAAAAATTAACCGTTTTGATCGTATTGAATGGGATTTTAACATTGTTGATGTTGGTACATTGCTTAGGTGTCCAAAAATTTATGAAAATAGAACAAATCCGTTCGAATTACACGACAGTGATTTTTATTCTCGGTATCGGTTCAACAAAGCCAATGTGGAATTCATTATAAGAGCTTTAAATATGGAAAATCCTAGAAATAACAGAGGTCTCCCGGTACCGGTGAGCAGACAAGTTCTATGTACTATTAGATTCCTAGGAAGAAATGTCCATCAAAATGACGTTGGTATGTTACTAAAGTGTAATTAAATTTTCTTAATAAAATTATAAAAATATTGCTATGCTATAGGTGATCTACAGGCATGGTTTATCCCAGAATACTATTGGAAGGATAATAAAAGAAATATCCAAAAGGATTACAATGTTGCTGCCGCACTTTGTTCGATTCCCTGATTGATGTAAAAAGTAAATTTTACCGATTAACTCTATTTTCTATCGTGATCGGAGCCATCGACTGCACCCACGTGCGAGTTAAATGTCCTTCAAAAAATGTGGACCCAAGTTTGGCAGGTATACGTTCAGGTATACGCGCCATATGTTATAAGCAAATGCGATTATAACGTACATACATTTCGTAGATTGTTTGTGATGCAGATTGCAAGATTCTTGATATCGTTGCAAGGTCACGTGGTTCTAGGCATGACGCACGAATTTGCAACTGAAAACACAAATGCCAACTGAAAACTCGTTTGCTGGAAAGCAAATCTGAACATAACGGTGTACTAGTCGGAGATGCAGCTTACCCTAATTCATCTATACTTTTGACTCCAGTTTTGAATCCGTCCACAACAAAAGAAGAAAGGTAGAATTTATAAAAAAGAATTTCTTAAATATGTAATTTTCTAATGATGCTTATTTAGGAGCCACATTGCAACACGTTCCAAAATAGAATGCCTGAATGGACAGATCAAATCTAAGTGTCGTTCAATTTACGAGAGGTTGAGGATTGACCTATATACAGCTAAAAATAAAATAAATCATTCTCTGGCAACTCTGTTCCGTAACAAAAGCTGTAAAAATTACCGTCGAAAAATCTAACTAAAATACTGTTTATAACTAAATTTATCATATGTATGCAGCTTTTAAGAATGTTATTCTTACTGGACTTCATTTATATGTCCCAATTGCATATAGCAAGTGTAGGTACAAGCACCCTTGGTATAATAAGCGTCTAATTCATCTTAAAAACCTACGCAATAAATCTCACCTATAATTAAAAAAATCTGGACTATCTACTGATAAAGCCTTATTTGTTCTGCGGAGGCGTGAGTTTGAATTCTTATCAAAATTTTTATACAATAAATTCATTTTGTCAGTTGAACACGGCATAAAATCGAATCCTAAGTCATTTTGGACATTTTTTAATTCTAAGAGAAAGTGTTCAGGATTACCTAACTCAATGGAATTCAATGGTTCTCTTGCTGATAGCCCTAAAGAATAAGCAACTTATTCGCGGATTTCTTTGGATCTGTTTACAAGTCCACCTCTCAGACAATCGACCCAAATATCTTTTGTAATATACCCCAGCTTTTTAATTTGGTATACTAAGAATAAACGATAAACTTATTCTGGACACCTTGAATAGCCTAGATAGCAGCAAGGGTCCGGGCTTTGATATGCTGCCACCAATGTTTTTAAAAAAAATGTGTCTTCTCGCTGCACTCTGCATAAGGCCTCATATACAACAAGTCACTTTCTTCAGGTATTTTCTTAAAAGAATGGAAGACAGCCAGTATATCGCCCATATATAAGTCTGGTCAGAAATATCTTGTTCAAAATTATCGACCTATCTTTAAATTATCAATCATACCCAAAGTATTGGACAAGATTGTTGGAAAACTTTTGTTTGCTGAAGTTCAAAGTGGTATATCTCCACACCAACACGGTTTTTTCACTGGCAGATCTACAACTACTAACCTCGGCATCTTTTCTAATTTTTGCATTGATGCCATCGAAAGCGCTTCACAAGTTGACACTTTGTTCACAGATTTTTCTAAAGCTTTTGATAGCATTTTGCATGAATTACTTATTATAAAACTTGAACATCTTGGTGTCCATTCGCAGATGTTGAGATGGATGGAATCGGATCTTTGCGATAGAGTTTTATTTGTAAGGATATGCGACCAGCTTTCTCATCCCATCGCTGCTAAATCCGGAATTCCTCAGGGGAGCCACTTGGGTCCTCTTCTTTTCATTCTGTTTGTCAACGATATTCCCCACGTAATAAAATTCTGTAAAACACTCTTATATGCTGATGATCTAAAAATTTTCCACAAGATCAATGACGTTTATGATTGTTCTAACTTACAGGAAGATATTAATGCCCTTCTTCGCTGGTGTCACATTAACAAGCTTCCCCTAAATTTTTCAAAATGCAAAGTCTTAACTTTTTCAAGTAGAAGCACAGTTATAAACAACAACTACATCGATTATTCCGCTAATAAGTTTTCTAGAGTTACACAATTTAAAGATCTTGGAGTTCTCCTTGATTGCAAACTTTCGTTCGATATTCACATCGAATATATAATATCCAAAGCCAACTCTCAGTTAGGTTTCCTTAAAAGGAACTCCAAAGAATTTCTGGATCCGCACACACCTAAAGCAATTTTTGTTAGCCTGGTGAGATCACTCCTGGAGAACGCAAGTGTCATTTGGGGCCCTTTCTACGAACGCTCTAGTGCTAGAATTGAAAAAATTCAGAAGCGTTTTACAAGATTTGCCTTACGCCGTCTTTACTCTTGGGAAAGCATGCCAGCGTATGGGGCACGTTGTCGGTTACTGGGTATACAAAACCTATTGCAGAGGCGAGTTGTATCTAATGTTCTTTTCATAAAGGATATAGTTGATGGCAAAATAAATTCATCTGAATTGTTAGCGGTCATTCCATTTAATGTACCTAGTCGCACACTAAGAAGTTTTAACTTATTTCATACAGTATATCACAGAACAAATTATGGGCTAAATGGAACTATCTCTAGATGCTTATCATACTGTAACACCGTAGCAAATCAATTAGATTTCTCTACTGAACGCAATATTTTCAAAAATCAGCTTTTAGACATTATTGATACCCTGTAACGTACCTTTTCATTTTTAATTTTTGTTATTTACATCCAATAATAAATTAACTTCTATTTCTGTAAATATTAATTTATTTATAACGTATAATATATGTAACACTAGGATAAGTCTAATATGTAATCTGTAAGGGTCCAACCCGGTAGATGTTAAATAAATAAATAAATAAAAAATGTTGTTGTCGCAGTTGCTGTGCTTTATAACATTGCCAAAGAACGAAACTTTTCATGTGAGTGCTATACTTGGAATTAAGACCTGCAAAATTAATAACATTAAAATATTTCCTTAGTTTTGAATGTGGATTGCAGAAAACAGAGACACCCTAGAAACCACTTCAAATTCTGGGCGAGCATACAGAACTGCATTTATTAATAAATATTTTTGACTTATTTTTTTAAATAATCTAAAGTGAAACGCAAACTTAATTCATATGTAGGTACATATATATTTCAAAACTAAAAAAAAAAAAAAAAATTAAATAAATAAAAAGTAAAAAACAGCCCTTTTAAACTTCAGGTATGACATCACAAAAAATTGTTCACTTAACTAGTACTAGTTAGCATATTTAAAAAAAAAACCCACAGACGAGTTGCTTCTTTTGGCTTCCTCGTTTATTATTTATTGTTTTCAGTTGGCACTTCATGTCCATCAACTCATAATATCTTTTGTGCATTCGAGCCTGATGCGAAACTTCTGCCTTGAGCTGCTGCACCCTTAGAAAATGAAGCTTGTCATCATGATCAGATTCTTTTGCAATCTGATTCTGTCTCTGCTTGATTACATCAGTCTTAAAGGCATTTTTCCTTGGAGGCTTCTCAATTCCGTGACCAATTTTTTGGGAGAAGAGCCGGTGCTTCATTTTCGTCTTGCACTTCAAATTTATTTAGGATGCAAGAGGGGCTAGTCGGCATCGTTAGATTTTGAGTTATAATGTTCAGGAACGATTTGCGAAAAAATCGTGTTAAAATTTTTTATACTCGAACACCCAGTATGAGGTCCGGCCACTTGAAACGCCGATTTACTTAAAATTTTGACACAATACTATCGACACTTTGTGCATTCAGAAAAAAATTAAAAAAAACCCTCGTATAAAACCTGACCCCCCTTAAGGGCGAACAAAGCAATCACCTTATTCTCCATGGCCGAGAAGACTTGCTGAGAGCTTGGTCCAACTCCTGTACCAGGGACACATTTGTAGTTGTGACGTACTTTAGTCTTGATGACATTTGAAATATTTCCAATCCTAAAAATATTTTTAATGTATTGTGTATAAAAAATTCTACTTTTTTCGATGCGTCTGCTTTTTTTGTGTGAGGCCCAACACTGTTTAACTTTTCTGTTTTATTATTCCACAATTCTTTTGTTTTAGACCTTCACTAAGGTGCAGAAAGGTAAAATTTTGATAGGCCTTCATTTTTCTTCATAAACTCAATAAGAATATTGAAATATGTTTAATTGGTGTGTTGTTTTGAATTCCCATATAAAAGTAAAAAAAAATGTATTTCTTTAGACATATAATCAATTTTACTTACGTTGTGAATATATAATATTCGCACAAATTGAAATTATATTAAAGTTCACTTTTGAATGCGCCAAGAAAGAACTGTCACATTGAAAAAGGTGTCTGCGAAGCGAAAAAGTGAAAGCGCTTTCAATTTCAAAAGCGCCAGTGTATGCGATTTTTACCGTTAAAGATTGCAGCGAAGCTGCCTACGATAATAGTTTGACATTTTTACTTTTACAACATAAAAAACTTTAAGGTGGTCCAGGTGGACAATCCACGCAAGGTGGCATGATGAAATTATCCTACTATGTATGTACGTTACATTTGGAATTTTCTAAAATAAAATTTAAACTCCGCCTACCTCCCATCCTTTGCAAACTCCATTGAATATTTGTTCAGTTAAAAATATTTATGTATCAATGAAAATTTCCATAGCTATTACCTTTTATTCAAACTTAACATTTAAATCCTTAGCTTAAGCAAATCAAGCTTGGTTCATTGAATCTTAAATAATCGATTCATCATAATATTAAAATATTATTACTATTATTAGTATTTCTTCTTGTAATAGTTTTCTTATGCTTACAAAAACTATTGCCAATTGCAATAAAGTTCATTAAAAAACCTCCTTCAGAAAACCAATAAAACTTTTGCAATATAATCTCATTCATCACATCTTCTTCAGTGGTAAATAATTCAGATTTTTTGCTCTCTATTATTGATAATAAAAAAAATCAATTGATTCTTGAAGAAGCAACAACGGCATAAAAGAAAAGTTAATAATTTGTGCAGAAATTTTTCACTCGTTCATAAACTGATTGAAGTAAACTTTGATTCTATAAAATGCAAGGTTCTTGTTTTTCTTTCTATTAAAAACTTTGTATTCTTAATGAAAAAACTGTTAGCTAAACATGAGATACGACAAACAGATAAGTTTTTTGCTGTATAATATAGAAGCTCTTTAAAACAAGGTTAAATTTTACATAAGGTTTTTTCTGAAAATTTAGAATGTGTGTATTTTCAACTAACAACTCAAATTTATTTCTGATGAATTGAGAAATTGTATTAATGAGGCGAAAAAAGTTTCAGATAGATGACAATTTCTTTATTACAGTCTCAGAATTGTGTATTGTGTGAGTTAGTCAATTTCCTACAAAAGAAATAATTTTACAGGTAATTAGGAAATCGTTCTCATACTTTTTAAATTTCTCAAGGATATTATTAAAAATACTAAATCGTAAAAATATGTAATAGTATAGTTTAGTGCAGCAAATTTTTGGTACCATTTATAGACACGTCTCAGATTATATTTTATTAAGCACACTTCGTTTTAATTTAAAAATTAAATTAAGGAACTAAGTATTCCTTAAAAACACCGGACTAAAAATAAGCGTGAATAAGAATTTTTTAGAAAACGAAAGTTATTTGCAATTCATCATAAAATTTCTTGTCGTTCATTTTCAATTCAAATTCTTTTTTACTCTCAGAGTTATTTAAAATTCTAAAAAGAATCCACTAATATTTGTAAAATATGAAAATAACTTTACACCCACGAAACACTCGGTTTAAATAGCATTCTAATTTGGTATTCTTTAAATTTGAATTTAAATAGAAAAACTATTTCAGTGTGCAAAAAGAAAAAAAAAACAAAGCAAATCAATCTATAATTTGGCAATTTAAATTCAAACCTACAGATGTTCGTAAATATAATATGAAGCCGCTCATAGCATAACAATAAGAAACTGAAAATAAAATGAATTTCTTTATTTGTAGCATAGGCAAAATATTAAAAGATCTTTCGTAAAAATAATAGCAGGTATAGTATAATAGTGATACTAAAAACAAAAATATGAAAACATCTTCTTTTAGCATAAACAGCATAAGCAGTAGCATAAGCAGGTGTAGTATAATATTGATACTTAAAAGAAAAATATGAAAACATCTTATTTTAATGAATTCTATCAAGTTTGTTTTGAACATATTTATTGTTTACTTTGAAATACATATTTTCATAACCGTCCTCATAAAAAAACTAATTTCTAATTATATTAAAGAGTAACTGAATTATTCTGTATCAGGGTTGATAAATGACTTTTTCATTTTGGTATGCAAATTTAGAAAAAATTGTACTAAATGAAAAAAGGAAGTATAAAATATATTTTTTCTTATTTAATCTAAAGAGTATGTGTTTTAAACCATTCTGTTCACAAACCTTCTAAGCAAAAATTACTTAAGTTTTTATTTATTTTTAATAAATCACAAAAATTTTTATAATCACAAAAAGGAGAAGCAAGTGGTTTTATAATATTTATAAAATGAGATCAATAAAATCTATAAAAAAAAATCAAATAAACATATAGTTAAGAGGTCTTTTTAATTTGTCTATAAGCAAATAATATTTAATATAAATGTGCATTTCTTTCGTTACTTTATCATAAAAAGGCAACTCATATTTTTTAAAATCAAGTCCTTTGCAGACGACCCTAGACCAACCACCTAACCACTAAAATCTGACACAATCCAGCCAAAAAAATGTTAGTTAGGGCCTTTCTATATTAAGGTAATGAAAGAAATTAATGGGGAAATCTTTCATTCAAACAATTCTTCACTTCCAGTCATATTTTCTGAAATTTTTCATTTGATATATTACATCTGATATCAGTATTGTGACTTTTTTTTACTAGATTTTAAAAATCTTTTGTTTTTATTAACCTTTAGTCTGTACCATGTTTCGACACCATATCTCTGTATTTCAACGAAATTGAACAAAAAAGTCAACTTATCGATTTTTTTGTGTAATAAATTTATTTGTATAGAAAAACATATGTACTTATGTTTTTTGTAATGTTTTTTCTTATTTTAATAAATCTTCTTGAATAAGGAATAACATAAGCAGGAATTCGAAGCGCTACTATCAGGCCTTCATTTGGATTTCGAAGTGCTTCTACACTCATATCCAAGTATATTTTTTTTCTCGATGAAACGAGAAACTTTTCAAGCCTTCCGCTCTCGCGACTCTAAAGAGGCCTGCTAGAAGCCCTTTTTGAGAATGAACGTTAGGAAGAAAAGCAATATAAATTTCAACTTGAAATAAAAAACGACTAACAATTTCCAGATTTTAACCAAAGTCCTCATGTAGCGGTCCGACATCTGATCAACTCGTCCACCATAGTTTTTAAAAAAAATTACGCTTATTTTGCATCATTATAAATAAAAGTAAGCTTTCGGGAGCGCGGGTTCGAGAACAAATTTTTATTTTTTTTTAAATCTAAATTTTTTTACAAATTTTTCTATTCATTTTTTTATTAATTTTTTTGTAAAATTTCTTCTTAGAAAAATATAAGAAAAGACTTGGAATTTTTCCATTTAATTATGTTCATATATTATGATATGTAATTTTTATTTTTTTTTAAATTCATGCACAATTTTTTCTAAATTTTTTTATTAATTTTTTCATATTAAATAATATTTTCTTCATAATCTTTTTCTGCATGTAGTTTTTATTAAATTTTGAATAGAAATAAGTCTTTTAACATTTGTTAACGAATGAGAAATTGAAAGAATTCCCTGAGCCACTTTATATATATTTGAGAAACTCGACTCTTTAAGTTCAATGATCAACGAACTTTTTGATTTAAAATAAATAAAAATGAAATGTGTGTGTTGTGCCTGAATCAACTTTATAAAGAAATTTAACAATTTTTTCGTTTTCCGGCTGAAGAGCTCAGGCGGTAACGATGGATTTTTCATGGCGTATTTGAGAAATTGTTCTGTTGCTGCGCTCCCTGCTTGCAGTTCATAGTCTTTTATTTAATTTTGAATACATTTTGGCATTAAATCATTTTTAAATTAACTTAATATTAATAAAAACACCACAAAGAAGAATTTTTTTACTATTTTTTATTAAAACAATACGGAATTTTTAGCATTTCCATTTTGCCAATTCCAGCTTTCATATTTTATGTAAGCTTTCAACTTCGTTTTGACATTTCCGGCAGTATGTTCTTAGCTCGTGCATCTACCTGTATTCTTCTACTATGGGTAAATGTTTTAATTCTTTGCTCTAAATTAAGTATATGTGACCTTCTCCGAGAAAAGGGTTCTAGTGTGTGAAAATTAAGTATTGAGAAAAACGCATTTAAAGTTTCATAACACATTACCACTGTGAACACACCTTCAGTTGGGAGATGCGATTTGGTATGGTTAGCTATGATTGGGTGCCGACTTTGAAATCTAACTCATTTCATCTAATTCTACACCCTTTTAGGTACAAGAATCCACTCTTAAGCCCGCTTTTTGACACACTAGGTCCCTTTTCTCGGAGAAGGTAACATATAGTAAAAAATTATTGAGTAAAATGAAATGTACCGAAAACGCTTTGGTAGTAGGAAAGTAGAAATACTTTAAAATTGTACCAAAAAAGTACAATTGTACCGAAAATATCAACCCTGTTCTGTATTACGAAGAAGCACACGAACGATGAAAAGGCACGAGAAGCAGTACTTTCTTCCATACAAAATTGCATTGCTTCTCGTGTCTTTCTCATCGTTGGTGTGCTTCTTCTTGATAAAGAACAAAGCAGTAAGTATACATGAAACAAAGATATACAGATAGCTTACTCCGTCGCAAAGAATGAAATCTTCTGCGCACTACGTCACTCGAGCTTGTCAGCTGTAACACGTGGTGCATACATACGAAAGAAAATGTGAAAAAGCAAAAAGTAAACACAAGCAACAAGCAGCACAATTGCAAGCATTTAAGAAATATTGCATTCATTTAAATCAATTTCTAATATTGTGCATTTATGGTACGCGTAAATTATAATTTTCAATTATATTTTATATAACTAAAATTAGTACTAAAGTTTTAAATGCTTTCGATGAGAATAACAACGATTTTAATTCGGGCCATAAAATGAATTTACAATTTTTTCAACAAACGAGAAGAACAAGAAAATGAAAACAAAGCAGCAATCAAAGTGCTGTCAAACACATCAAGTAACGTAGCTATTTGTTTTGTGTAGGAGAACAAATGGGAGAAAACACCCCTATTGCATATGCATTTCTTTTCAATAATAGTACTGAAAAATAAATTTGCCTAAATTTATTTATAAATATATTTACAATGTAATTTATTTCTTTTCAATAAACTAAGTTTCAATAAGAAAATGTCGATATTTCTTCATCGCTATAAATAAATTATCCCCTTTAAAAATATTGTGACTACGTTTTTATTTAGCCACTTTGACAACCTCGAACTACGTCACAACAAAGATGGCGGACATGCGCAATACTTTATCTGTAGTTCTTTGTATCATGGTAAGTATACATACATACCTACGGGAGAGGCATGGTGTAATTATCCAGGTGGATGCAGTTTTTCCACTTCTGTCACAATAATGAACACTAGCCTTGTCAAAAACAGCTAATGGCAAATATGAAGCAAAGCGAAATAAAACGAAGTTTGTGAAAGTTTTTATTTTTGGATTTGTAGAAACATTGTGAAAACATATACTATTTAACAAACCAAAAGAGAGTTTATAGCTGCATTAGCGAACGACTAAATACTTCTCTAAGAGCTTCTTATAACAAATCACTTGGCACTAATAAAACAACTTCGCTCTTTTTGAGACAATTTTTTGACAACTATAGCAAAATTTATGATGTGGTGAAAGAACCGCCTCCACCTGGATACTTACATCATGTGGACGAAGCAAGTTAAATAAAAGCTTATTAAAATGAAATGAGTTTATAGTTGAATTAATGAGTTAAATTTTTATTTTAAGATATTATGTTTAATTTTTAAGTATGTTTTTCTTCTAAGTGTTAATAATTCATAATACATAATTTGATCATCAAACATTTGATTAGAAGTTATTACTTTCGATTGTATAAAAATTATATCCCCAAAATTATTTAATTAAAAAATAAGTTCAAAGTAATACAACCTGACTACAAAAAAGCATGCTTTAAAAGTATGGAACAAGAAAATATTTGTTCTGGTAGCGAACGATCGTGGGTGCAATTGGTGGAAAAAGAGAAACAAATGGGTTAGAGTGGGTTGGGAACAATTTAATTTTATTAATACCTTTTGGTAAAACAATTGTAGTGTTTTAATATGGTTGATGCTAATGGGTCCTCGTCTTCTAGGTGGGTTGGCCGCCTTTTTGCTGATCCCCAAAGCTGATGATGGATTTGCTGCTGGCTATTTATGTCCAATTCGTCTATGTTGTATATAAACGTGTGTATTCGATGTAATTGATGTTGAATGTAAATCTATGGTGAATTTGTGTTCTAATGTTGTCTTCTGGTGGTTAATACGTTGCAATTTGAGTGGGTGGGTAAAACGATGTCTTCTTACTTGACGTATTCTGAAACGAATAAATACAAGACGCTGGCGCAACCTTGCTGTTGCCGAACTACAACCGTCAGTGCTCGTGCGCCTTGTAGCGAGTAAATCGAGCGGACGTGTTTAATATACACGGTGATTACGTGTTTCACGTAAACATTCCGCCCGCCTTGCTGTGTCTGCAAACTAAAAAAAAATTAGTAGGGTTCTAAACAGATTTTTAGAGCAAACAAGTGAGCAAAATACAAATATTCATTTTTAATATTTTCAGTGCATATCTTATAACATACGAGTGTAATATGCTCACTTGTTATTTCGATTAGGGTAGGGTAGGATAGGGTAGTGTAGGGTAGAGTAGGGTAGAGTAGGGTAGAGTAGGGTAGAGTAGGGTAGAGTAGGGTAGAGTAGGGTAGAGTAGTGTTGAGTAGGATGGAGTAAAGTAGAGTAGAGTAGAGTTGAGTGGAGGGTAGAACCACTACATTTTTAATTAGTAAAATTTTCTTTTATTATGGGTGAAGTTTCTCATAGCGGGTTCGGCTTGAATTATTTTACTCGAGTCCAAAAAGTAAACTTGGGTTAGGATCGCGCTTTTTGACGGGATTGGATTCCAAGTAAACATCGGGGTGTATTTATCGGAAGATCGTTTCTTATGGCTTAGTAGGTTAAACCTATCTCGTTTCGATTTTTTCTTCTTGTTCGGTTCATCGAAGTTCTCATCTATCGTGTGAGAACGACGGGTGGGTGCGTTATTGGCGATGACTCGAGGAGCTCGTGGCAGTGAAGAAAATTTGGGTTTGATTTCGTTGGGTGTTATGACCTTTTGGGTTTAAAGTCTTGGGTGGTGCCAAATGGGTTATTGGACCAGTCTTCTCTTGGATTCTCTGCCATAGCAAAATGTCTTGAGTATTCATTGACATTTACATGTGAGTTTCTGTGTTTTGGGTTGGGTTCAATCTTCGTTTTATTCAAATGAGCCAAGAAGTGATTACTTCTTAAGGTGTTGTGTAACGAAACAACCTTACAGGATCTTGACTCAGGAACCGGGCCTAACAGAATCCATCCAAATTCAGACTCTTGCGCTAGTAGGCATCCGCCTATATTGCGTTGAACACCACTGCAAATAATAAGAGGATATAAATCACAGCCAATGAGCATATCTACGGGTCGAGACATATAAAATTGAGTGTATGCCAATTGGTGGCCAGACAGAGTTTCACATATTTTCGGGTCAATCGAATGTGTGGGTAAATCACATGTGAGAGTCTTCATCACCAGGGCCTGGGCCTCAATTTTAAGGGTTGGATTGATTGAGCAATGTCAGCTCACAGCACTTTGTTGGGTTGGCAGAAACTGTTTGGTTAAGACCAGTTACCTGCGCACCTACTGTTCGGGTTGGGAGACCAATTCGTCTTCTTAGGTGCTCTGCTATAAATGTTGCCTTCGATCCAGAGTCGATGAGGGCTCTTGCTGTGTGTGTGGCTCCGTTGTGTTCAATGCTGACCATTGCCGTTCCAAGCAGTATTCTTTTACTGCTGGCCGCAAAGTGAGAATTCACTATTTGGGTTTCGAGCTCTTGGGTTTGTGTAGGGTTAGTGGACTGTATTAGGGTCATGTATGCCTGCCGGGAAGAGTTGGCTTGTTGAGCTGTTTCCTGCGCTTGAGCACTAGTGCTAAGGTTCACATCTAATGCGCTGTTATGCAATGAGGAATGGTGCCTTTTCTTGCATATTCTGCAGCTATATTCGCTTTTGCAATCTTTTATGCCATGAGAAACTGCAAGACAGTTGAAGCAACATTTAAGATGCTTCACTGCTTTTATCCTTTCGTCTATTTTCATGGACATACAAAACATAACATGAGCCGGACGTGTTTAATATACACGGTGTTTACGTGTTTCACGTAAACAATATTCTTATCTACATGTATGTACAAATTAATCGTAATATATTTTATTGTATAATTTCGTTGGTCATCTAGCACAAGTGACTTTGAAAATTCAGGACGTACAAAAGATGTTGTCATGCCAGAATGGGTGATCGGAGAATGAACTTGGCTGAGGCTGTCGGAATCTCAACGAAATAGGTACAACACATTTTATAAGAAAGTTTGGACATGAAGAAGCTATCCACGCTATGGATACCGCGATTGCTCACCATTTTAAAGGAGTATTTGGCGATGTTCAATCGCAATCCGAAGGAATTTCGTAATCGCAGATGAAACATGGACATATCACAAGACACTAGAGACCAAGAAACAGTCAAAGTATTGGATTTCTCCTGGTAAACTTTCACCAAAGAAGATCCATTAGCAAACACGGTCATGGTGACACTTTCTTGGGATGCATGTGGAGTTGTTGTTTGTTGTTGTTTCTTGGGAAAAATTTGTTAGAGCAATTAATTGTTATAACCTGACCTAAAGCTCAGTAAACGATTTTAAACTATTAGACAACTATAATTTGTATTTAACCCTTCGTGTGGCTAGTTAGTATTTGCCTACGCGCTGTGGCTAGTGTAACGATATAGTAAATCCATTTTTTAACTCCTTCAAAAATAATTTTTGTCCAACATTTTTTTTAAGGTTTTAGATCAGTGTTTGGCAAAAACGAGCTCACACGCACAAACGTAATGTATGCTTGTGTTCGTTTGCTGAGAGACCGAACGCTGCTAAGCTTTACACCTCAGCTATGCAATATTTCTCTGCTACGCCGCATCGTTTGTGTGCTTTGCCGATCATGTCTGTGTGAAAAAAATGATTTGTGCTGAGCACGCGTGCCTATGGCGTGCCAAACACTGTTTTAGATAAACATTTCAATTAAAGGAAAAAAAAGTGTTTTGGCCAAAATGTATAATCAGTTTTGCGCCAAAAATTTCGGAATAGCCGAAAACGAGCATTTTATAAAATTTTTTATCCAAAATTCATATCTCCGGCCCTAATTAATATTTAGGAAAAAGATTGTAGGGATTAAAGCTTCATATATATGTCTTCTAAGAAAATCTACCCAGAATTGGCTCCGTTTCATAATTATTTTGCAACCTGAAAATTGGCAACTTGAAACTTTTAAAGAAATTTAAGGTTTTATTGGATAAGCACCCCCTAGGGGCATTTAATGTTCAAAAAAATTATTAAAATTTTTAAAAACATATGCTTTTTTTATTATAATTGCTTGTTGTATACATACAAATACGTTTTTTCAACGTTATTTGTAGGTAAATAAATTTTTATTTGAAAATTTTTATTTAAAAAAAAAAACTTAAATTTCGGATACTTTTCTTTGGTCACAAGCACATGTTTTTTTATGTTGTATTATTTGTACATTAAAAAAGTAAGAAATATGACGAAATTACTTTATTTGAAGCAAAAAGAACAACATTTTTTACTTATCAAAAATAATAAAAAAAAGTCGGTCCAACTTTGCACTCACAGTACGTCCAAACGGCAAAACCAAAACTGACCGCGGCTTGGACGTGTTCATACAAAGGTTAAAAATTTTTTTAGGAGAAGATACCAGCCGTCGCCCTATGCACATGTCTGAGATACAGCTATGTCGTAAAAAGTAGGGTGACGATATCGTTACACTAGCCACACGGAGGGTTAAAATCAGGTATGATTTAAACTATAAAACATTTCGAATTTGTATTTAAATCATGGAAAATCAACATAATAAATAACAAGGTCATATAGAAAACTTTCAATTGAAATCAAATGGTAGAGCCTGACCAAAAAAAAACACTGAAACTCGCCTGAATATTTTTCAGCAAATCTATAAACAACTTCAGTAACCATGCTTTGTTAGTGGTAAATTCCAACAGACTGTTGGACTCCATAATAATAACATAAGCATAATAAACTAAAGTAAAGCAAAAATACAACAACAACAGGAAATATGGGAGAAAAACTGAGAAATTGACACTGAAATCTTATCGCCTCTGTGGTGTAGTGCGCTAATGGGCTTGAACGGCGGTCACGGCACGGGTTCGATTCCAACAGGCATCACAAAGATTTCTGATGAAGCCTGTAGCAGGGCCGAAATTGCAATAAAATCAGCTAGTGATGTTTTTTTTTTTCATATTGAAAATGTTGTTGTAGTTGCTGTGGCTTTTTTGGAAAAATTCGTTAGAGCAATTAATTGATTGGATTAACAAAGATTTTAAACTTTGAAACGACCTTCCGTTTTCCGGATTTTTACAGCTGGGGTATAATCGTTTTTATATAGAATCTATATTACTCATCATAAAATAAAAAATAATATTTTTTATTTTAGAAAAAATATCAACTTATTCATCAGTATATCAACCACTTTCGTGTGATGTGCTGTAGCGGAGCTAAAATTTTGAGATTATCCAACGAAATATCAACAAATTTTGTATCTTTTCTTTTAGCGGAGCTGTTATCATCCAAAGTAAGAATTTAGAAAAGAACTGTTGATTAAGTGTATTTTAACATGAAAAACAGAAATTTTAAATTTTGACGATTACAGCTCCGCTAAAACAAAAGATACAAAATTTGTTGATATTTCGTTTGATAATCTCAAAATTTTAGCTCCGCTGTAGCACATGACACGAAAGTGGTTGATATACTGATGAATAAGTTGATATTTTTTCTAAAATAGAAAATATTATTTTTTATTTTATGGTGAGTAGTATAGATTCTATATCAATAATACTAAACACGTACCAAAACCGTAAAACACCCTGTATCTTGAAAGTTTTACAATGTGGGAGGAAACTCCATAAAGTGTTATACTCTCCTTATCAATAAGAATCACCAGCCGTGGGAATTAATGCTTTATCTGGTGCACCTTGTATATAATTCATGCAGCTTCATATATAAAAATATAGGTTCCCTATTTATTTTCACATGACTGTATATCTACCAATGTATTTACTAGGTTAGGCGTGGTGCAAAATATTAATGTTGGAATGAGACCTTGACCAACAAAAATATGTCTAATAGTATATTTACTAGGTTGGGCGTGGTGCAAAATATTAATGTTGGAATGAGACCTTGACCAACAAAAATTTGTCTACTAGGGTATTTACTAGGTTGGGCGTGGTGCAAAATATTATCGTTGGAATGAGACCTTTACTAACGAAAATATGTCTACTAATGTATTTACTAGGTTGGGCGTGGTGCAAAATATTAATGTTGGAATGAGACCTTGACCAACAAAAATATGTCTACTAGGGTGTTTACTAGGTTGGGCGTGGTGCAAAATATTAACGTTGGAATGAGACCTTAACCAACGAAAATATGTCTTCTATAAATTTAAAGGAGTTCTTACTATGCCAGGTAACACTCACCACTTCCTAGGCACGAGCTGTTGAATGATAAATAAGCGACGTCCGACCACTTTTATTGCACGATGACTACTCCGATGCTGCGAATTCTATATTTGTTAGTTTTCCCAAAAGTCTACAATATCCATGTCGCTTTTTAGGCCAAATTTAGAAAATCGTAGTAGTTTTTATTGAGTTTAGCAGGGATGTTTTTTTCATAGCAAACAAGTTCATAACATTGAAAAAGGCGCATAATTTTAATACGTTTTTGCAAGTAATATAAAACAGTGTATCATTTAACTTAGAGTGATGAAAGATTTAAAAAAAAAATTGTTTTGTTTTTTCACAACAAAAATTTACCAAAATGGAATTAAGTTTCACGTTTTCACAACGAAAAAAAAATTTACCAGTTTTGGTAAAATTTTCAGATTATGGCAACGCTGTTTGCAAGTCATTTATATAGTGCTTGTGCAGCTGTTTACTACAAACTCCTACCCCATCAACCATATTCTCCAGATTAAGCCCTCTTGCGACTATTTTCTATTTCCAAACTTGAGAAAATTGCTCAACGGTAAGAGATTTGGATCGAATGAAGAGGTCCTTGGAGGACCTTGATAAAACCTATTATTTGGAAGGAATAAAAATATTGGAAATACACAAGACTTTATGTATCGATTCAAACGGAAACTATTTTGAGAAATAAAACGCTATTTTGCCGAAAAAAACTACCTTTTATTCACATAGTTACTGACTTATCAAATTGCACCCGTATTTTGTACAAAATAAATCTCCTTTGTCTGCTTCAATCTAGGTCCCTAGACATCTCCAAATGATCAATGATTTCTACATGGTCAGATGTACTAGATTCAATGCTTAGAAAGCAGAGGCAAAAGAAATACGTCTGTTAAATGCAGAGGGATATTCATATCAGAAGGCAAAAATCTGAAAAATTTCCTAAACGGATCGGAGGAAATTTAAAAATCCAACATAAAATATCCTGGCGTAGAGTTAAGTAACATGCTTAAGTTTACTTAACAAAGTAAAAATATAAAGAAAGCTATCAAATTAATATCATACTTAAGTTAATACTTGAAGCTTTTATTTTATAAAGGCAGCCTAGGCACAGTTTTGATAACGTATTTTCAATTTGGTTTTCCAACTCGCCTACAGTTGCCAAAGAATTGGAAATATTATAAAGTAGTGCATTCGAACGTTGTGTTAATAAGACTTTTCAATCCTTTGTTAAACAATTTTTAAACTAATTTATTTATAGGATAGCCTTGGGTAATCCAAAATTTTGCTATGCTTTATCTTTACAAATAAAATTTGTAAATATATTGTCATTTCATAACAATGACTTCGCAAAAGTGATATCTATTATTACGTATAACCTTTTAAATGCAGAAAGCTACTGATGGTATCTGTTTTAAAATCATTTATGAATCGCTTTGGATAGAAAAATACGTTTTCGGCACAGTTACATGCACCATTTTTGTATGGTTGGCCAGGCTTAAAAGTTACACAAAAACACAACCACATCAGCTAGTTCTCGCGCAAAGTTTATTATCACGCTTACACCGTGTTATAATTTAATTCGTCACACAGCTGGCTAAGAAATGCTAAGAAATTTATTCTCGCTTAATAAAACCTGTCAATGAGAATATTACTTAAATTTTCTTTCCATTAACACAATTATAATAATTTTGCTATCTAATATACTTCAAGATGTTAAGCTTAATGACTGCCATCTGTATCAAAATTTTGTTCTCAGTAGTTCTCCAGACATTGACTCCATTCCACAGTACAGTTAATTAAGTGTAAGTGCCATTTTTAATTCTCTTTTAAGAAAACCTTGAAATAACTGCCTAACAAGAAAACGAAAGCAAGCAGAATGTCTTGTTTATTTTTATTTACTGCATGTTTATGTAAAACGAAACGTAGTCTGAACGTCGTGAAAGTAACGAGCAACATTATTTTTGATATGGAAAAATGTATTGCTTACCGTGTTTCGCACCACGTTTAGCCTGTGTTTCGTTTTCCATATATATGCAGTTAATGGGCTGTTGGAGAGATGGGTTCGGCGTCGCCGCTTTTCTTCAATTCTACCAAATGTGGTTGATTTTTGTCATTTCGTACATTATTTTTCAATTATTAATACCATGCAGTGTAGCCAACTAGTTAAAATACTAGTAAATGTACTATGTCAAAAAATACCAGCACTAGTTCAGCTCAAAGGCTTTTCACATTGCGCAAACTGGTTATTTTCCAGTGCTGATGTCATAGAAAAAGACAATTGTCCTATTCTCGAAATGAATTGAGGTAGTATTTTTACTGGCATAATTTGAACTAGTTGTGATAGTAGCAACTTTTAAACCAGTAAAATACTACAATAGTATAATTCAAACTAGTATAAATCAAAACTAGGCCTTTTGCTGGTATGATTTGAGGCACCTTTGTGCTAGTATATTTTTAATTAGTTAAATACTACTTTTATATTGACCAGTTTCGTATAAGTATTATTTAAGTTAATTCAATTCTAATTCATACTAGTTGTATGCTAGTATTCGTTTTGTTCTAGTCGTTTTGAAACCAGTTGTATGCTAGTACTACGTAAACTGACTTTATACTAGTATTATTGAAACTAACTTTAGATTTCTCATTTTAAGCAGATTGTTATTTTGAAAAAGCTGCACATTTTTTTTATACTTTAACTAAATTGAAAATAGCTTCGACTAATTGTGTTGAATTAGGGATGTAGTCCGGTGCTCCGCCCTAATTTTCAAGGTTTATTTCGGAATGATTTTTTTTATAAGAAAATAAAATACAATTGTTTAGATATTTTTATATGGTTTTATCAACATCTTAAACAGTACAAAAAAACACTTTTTTATTTAAATTTTTTTTTTAATTTGTACATTCAAAGTTGACAAAAAAAGGAGGTGATTCTGTCCCGGGTAATAACGGCACTTGAATTAATTTAAAACAAACAATTTTAAATAGATTATTGTTCTGTAGACTTGTCATTCTGGCAGGTAGTTGATTTAAACATTTTCATTAAAAAATAACAAAATGGTGGACATCTAAATAGAAATTTTAAATAGAAAGTTTTCTTTTTAGTTAGCTTAGTCAAGCTTAATAACTTTTAAATTCTTTGGAATTTAATATTTATACTAAATTACACGTACTGAAATGGTATTTGCTCTAATTTTTTCTGTTAAAACTGGGTTTTTTTTTTATTTTATACCTTAAAGCGCTAGAAAATTTGAAGTATTTTAAGGATTTTTTTAACCTTTAAATTAACTTTTATTTAATTTTTTTAGTGATATTGTGACACTTATTCAACAGTTGGGCAAAAACAAAACAAAAAGTAAGGAGTTTTGAATATTTTTTTACCTTTATTTTTATGTAAGGTCACATCAAAAAAAGATTAAATATTGATGAATATATATAATTGTACTACTAGGGTGTTCCTTATTTTTCAACTTCAAGCTATAAAGCATAACTCCACCTAAAAATATTCCTTTAGGTATAAAAACATGTTCTTATTATTATAATTATTTTAAGAATCGGATAACGGGAAGGCGAGGCGCCCAGCCTCGAAATTGGTTCATATCATTTATATGGAAAAAACTAGGTTTGTTTTTTGAAAATAATAAAAATTATAATAAAAATCTTTTGTAGCCAACTCAATACATTATTATATTAAGCATTAAATTTACTTTCTAATGAGCTATCATTCGTCGAAATTGGATCAAAAATTTTAAATCTATAAAGTTTTTTTTCGAGCGAAAACAAAGAAATAAATAAATATTTTTGCGAAAATTTTTAAAATTTCCTAATTAAGTTATTCAATCAATAAATATATAAAAGAATTAAATATAGAAATGTCTGTCAAACAAGCTATTTTTTTCAAAATCGGTTAAAAAATGGGAAAACCACAAAACATTTATGGCTTTTTTTTTTCTCGCGATAATGTTGCATTTATTCTGCCCTGCGCCGGGGATGTTAAATGTTCGTGTTCTTTTCTCAGCATATTCATAGGGTTGCGTGTTTTTTATCTCAAACTATTGCACTCTGATCCGGCAAAAGTGCGACATTTTCTACCCTTGTGAAATTGTAAAGGCGGAATGCAACATTATCACGAGAGAAGAAAACTCTATAACAGTGAGAGTTGCCCAGCGGATTTTTATGTATCGTTTGTATCGTTTGTAAATAAAGATTTTGTTATAATGGATGTAAATTGCATAAATTTATTATTCAGCTGATTTGTGACAGGGTTGCATTTTTCTTGTTCTGTTCTCATACGAAAAATGCAACATTTTCACAAGGAGTATGGCAATATTTTCGAAATGTTGCCATATAATGTGGTGACATTTTGATCGAGAAAAGAAAACGCCATTAATTATGTTACGACTTTGTCATTCTCAATACGTTAATAACAATACAAAAATAAAACGATTTTACTTTAAAAGAGTTAGTTTTTCGTCTGGAAAGTTCTTGCGATCGTCTGATACAATTTGCAATATTTATTGTTTTCCGTTCTCGTTTTGTGACTAGACTTTATTAAAATCTTCCATGAGCTTCAGTGCTCGTTCTGCCGAATCGTTCTGCCAAAGTTCAACATAATAACTTGATACATTTTTCTATTCCTCAGGATATTTTGTTAAAAAATCCGTTGGAATGGAAATTATTATAAAACAAAGTTTTAAGCTTTTAACCCATTTTGCACCAGCGGTCGAGATCTCGACCACAAACTTTTGTCGTTTATCATAAAATAATTAAAATTATTAGGTATTGCAATTTAATTAATTTTTTTTATGATTTATTTAGTTTGGTGTCTTAGTTTTCCCGACCGTACTCTTTTATTCCCTCTTACACCTTTTAAAGTCTCACCTGGGAGGCACAAAAATAGTTAAAAAATAGCCTATTTTTAAAGATACGTGTATTGTAACTAATATCATATATAAAAAAAAAGTAAAAAAAGGAGAAAAGTAAAATTTATTCAAATAGCCTAAAGTTCAAATAAATGCCATATACAGAAACTACTTTATTACAGCTGTTCCACCTAATCGCCAGACAGCGTGGAAGATTGCTAGTCGAGATATTGACTGCTAGGATAATTAGTGCATAAAAAACCTTTTCTAATATTTTTATACCCCACGCATACTGCGTAAGGGGTAAATTAACTTTTTCACTCCGTTTGCAACTCTGATAAGTAATAGAAAAGTATATATTCTTGATCAGCATCATCTCCTGAGTCGATTAAGCCATATTCGTCTGCCCGTCTGTGATCACGATAACAGCCGTAATTTTAGAGCTATTGTCACGAAATTCTATACATATGATTTTTATTAAAAAATAGAGATCAAGTTAAAAAATGAGCCAAATTGGATGAAAACCAAAAGCTTTCAAATATTTAATAAATGAACATTAATAAACTTATTAACTCAATGGCTTTTTAGTAATTTTTTTTATTACCTGTTGCGAATTACCTTTAAAAAGTTTTCATACTTACTTATCTTAAAAATCCGTTTTCATGATAAACTTTGCAGAAAATTTATTTTATTATATTTCATATTATTCTACTCATAAAAAATCATTGCTGTAATTATCCCAGCGGTCGAGATCTAGACCAGCAATTTTCTGGAAAATCAAGGGTATAAAAAAAAATCCAAAAATTAGTCTCTTTTTAGCTAGCCATGAAAATTACGTTAAGAAATTAAAACATTTACAGTCAGCAAAAAAAAAAAGTTGTACACTAACCGAAATCAAATAAATTGAGATAAACTGTAAAAAGTATAGAGTAAATATATAAAAAAGTAAAGCTTGAAACGCATACTGTAACATTAAATAAAAATTATTTTTCAATTGTCTCTATTCCAAGAGAGAAAATAACAAAAACAAAAATATGCCAATTTCACTCAGCAAAAAAAAACTTGTACACTTGTCCCTTTCGTTATGAAAAAAGTCCCGTTATAAAATGTAAAAGCGAATATTGATAACTTTGTATGTAAAGTTATTGGAGTTTTGTTTTTCAAACTGATCGCAGCATTCTATATTCGTTAAGTGTTAAAAGATGGCTAGAAAACAGATTTCAAAAGATTTAAAAGAACTTATCATAAAACTACGGAATGAAAAAAACTCAGTGCGAGATATTGGGAAAATAGTTAAAAAAACCCCACACTACGGTTCAGTATGTCATAAAAACATTTGAAAAAATAAGACTTTTGAAAGACCCTGTGGAAGTGGATGCCCTAAGAAGATTAATACTCCCCAAATTAAACGGAAAATAGTCAAATTTGTTAAAAAAGATTCAAAAATTTCCGCCGTTCAGATCGCAAAAGAGCTTAAAAGTAGCAATATTGTTGATGTCACTCCACAAACTATAAGAAATTTCCTGCATTCGGAAGGACTACATGCACACGCACCTAGAAAAAAACCACTTCTCTCTAAAGCAAATGTTAAAAAGCGCTTGGACTATGCTAATCAGTTTTTAGACAAAGACAATATATTCTGGGATAAAGTTATGTTTACCGATGAGTCCAAATTTTATTTATTTACCTCTGACGGACGATGTTACGTATGGAGAAATAAAGGAGAAGCTTTAAATCAGCGTAATGTTACGCATACGGTTAAACACGGAGGTGGTAATGTGATGTGGGGTGCAATGGGTGCAAATGGCGTTGGAAATCTCGTATTTGTTGAAGGAAACATGAACAAAACAGACTATTTAAATATTTTAAGGAATAATTTGGCACAATCCGCCCAAAAAATGGGGTTGGAGAATGGATTTGTGTTTGTCCAAGACAATGATCCAAAGCACTCGGCCCATATTGTTAAAGAATGGTTGCTTTACAACACTACACGCTCAGAAATCTTGGATTAAATTCTAATACAAACTGTATTGTATATATGACCACACCAGAATTGTATTACAATCTAATACACTACATATATTACAGTTGATTTTTATTCTCTCATGGGACTTAATTTTAATACATGCTTAAAATATTTTTGACAAAAAAAAAATTAACGAAACATGTGGGATTCGAACCCAGTTCGTTTAGGTTATGAGTTCTTGGCTCTACCAACTGCTCTATGAAGCCACATGTATAAATAAATGATAAACATGCATAAGAGCCGAACCAAGCCGAACGCTGTTTTTAAAGACTAATCCAACCTGAATTAAAAATTATTCCAGGTTTTATTAAAAAATGTCTGATATTTTGAAGAATTTTAATTCTAATAGAAAAAGTATTAAAAAATGCATGATTCCAACGATTGGATTAAAATTAATTCCAAGATTTCTGAGCGTGTAAAAAAGTGCTTCCCCACCCTCCACAGAGCCCGGACTTAAATCCAATTGAGCATCTCTGGGCATTTATGAAAACAAAATTAAAGGACTATCATATTTCTAGCAAAGAAACCCTTAAAAAGGCCTTGATGGAAATATGGGATTCAATTTCTGAAGATGTGACGAAAAATCTGGTCCACTCGATGCCAAATAGGCTCCTAGCTGTAAAAAACGCCAAAGGCCACCATACAAAATATTAATAAATCATAAAATTTCGTATTTTCTTGAATATTTTTAAGTTTTTTCTTAGTGTACAAGTTTTTTTTTTGCTTAGTGAAATTTTAATATTTTTGCTTTTGTTATGTTTTTCGAGAAGTATAAATAATACGGAAATAATTTTTAATTTTAAGTTTTTTGGTAAGGATTCACAGAATTTAGTTTTAGAAGTGCGATTAAAACATCCGTTTGTGATTTTCTGAATAATTGAGGAGGACAGAATACATTTATTCTTATTAAAGTTTCACAGTTCAAATTAAACACAATTGTTTCCTTTTAGTGGGAATGTAGTAATATGTAATATTTATTAATATATTAAAAAATGTAATCAAAAATCTTTACAAATATAAGTTTTCATCGTTATCATTATCTTTTTTTATCGTTATCGTTATTTTGAGCAATGGTAAATTTTCGAAAAGGTATATCTCAAAACTCCCTTTATAATGAAGATAATCGCTAAGGAATGATTTTGTCCAACTTCTATGTAAAAATTCTTAAAAATATTTTCCATTACATTTTTACATTTGTTTGTAAACAAAATTGTTTACATTGTAGTTTTGTCCAATTTCTATGTAAAAATGCTCTCATTTCTCATCAAGAAATTCTTAAAAATTTTTTCCATTACATTTTTACAGCGGAAAGGAGGAATTTTAAAAAACTTTCAGAGGACAAGTGGCGTAATTCCATTCATTTTATATCTCCCTTAATAATGAAGATAATCGCTAATGGGCAGATTTGTCCAATTTCTATGTAAAAATGCTGTCATTCCTCATCAAAAAATTCTTAAAAATATTTTCCATTACATTTTTACAGCGGAAAAGAGATATTTTTAAAAATTTTCAGAGGACAAGTGGCGTAAGTACATTCATTTTATATCTCCCTTAATAATGAATAGAAGTTTTGTCCAACTTCTATATAAAAAGGCTGTCATTCCTCATCAAAAAATTCTTGAAAAATGTCTCCTATTAGATTTCTACAGCGGAAACGAGAAATTTAAAAAAATTTTCAGTGGCCCAAGTCCACATGTTTTTACTAATATGCAATATTCTGCATCATTTTTGTGTATCATTTAGTTTATTTTTTACGATATGGATAGCACCATTTATGCTCTTGACCTAGCTTATAAGCAGAACTGAGTTCTTTATACTTGGAATTTATTATAAAAATTTTTCTAAATGTTCAATTTTCTCAGAACTACCAAAAATGGACTTACGCCACTTGTGCTCTGAACAGCTCAAATATTAGCTTATTAAATAGATAAATTTATATATAAAACTTTTTAAAAACGGAAAAACTTAATTACGTAATTGATAAAAATTTCTGCCAAAAATTATTAATTTGTTTATTTTCGCTAGACAAAAAATTTTACAGATTTCGAATTTTTTAGCAATTTCGACGAATGAGAGCTCGTTAGAAAGTTAATTGTATGCTTAATATGATAACGTATTTAGTTCATTAAAAAAGATTTAATTGTGATAATTTTTAATAGTTTAAAAAAAACAATTTTTTACCCATATAAATGGTATGGTCCAACTTTGGGGGTGGGCGCCTCGCCTTCCTGTTATATGATTCTTAAATTTTTTTGCAGAACATGTTTTCATACCTAAAGGAACATTTCTAGGGGGGAGTTATGGTTCATATCTCAAAACAATTTCCTCTATACAGCTAAGGAACACCCTATTGTACTACATACACATTAGAGTGGGTCGGCCCCCATTAAAAAAAATTGCAAAAGTCCGCCCCTCATATGAAAATATTATGAGAATATCAGGTTATTAAAAATTGTCGCTCCTGCCACGACCTAAACACCGCCAAAATCGTTTTAAAGGTACAACTTTGGTATTTGATGTTCGATTTTTAAGAATGATGTCATGAAAAAAGTGTTAATGACTACAATACTTCGATAATAGGTGTTAATGACCTTTGACCTCGTCTTTAGGGTAAAACAGATGAAACTATTTTTTTTATATATACCCTCAAATATTTTATTACAATTAAAAATATCTCTTAATTTTATTTAGTTATTTAGTTTTTGCATTCAAAGTGCTAAGATCCATCCATATACAAAAAAGTTGCAGCACTTTTAAATTTTTGTACAAAATTTATTCAAAATAGAAAATTTTAATCAAAATATGGCGTGATTCGAGTTGCGTGTAACGATCTCGGCTTTCCAGTCTCGCAAAATTATGACTATCAAGAGCACAATTCACAGCTCACAAATTTATGAATCCCTAGAAAATTATTTAGTTTGGCAGATTAAAGTTACAAAGCAGTATTATTTATAAAATAAAGACACACTGTTAATTCAGTTTGTACAAAAACTTTAAAGTGCTGTTACTTTTTCGTTAATGGATGGATCTTAGCGCTTTGAATGCAAAACCCAAATTACTTTTTAAGATCTTTTCAATTATGATAAAATATTTGGGGGTAAGAATGACAAAAAAATGGTTTCAAAATTTTTACCCTCAATACGAGGTCAAAGGTCATTAATACATACAATCGAAGTGTTGTACTCATTAACACCTTTATCAAAACATATCATTCTTAAAATTAGAACATAAAATACCAAAGTTATTTAAGTTTAACACGATTTTGGCGGTTTTTAAGGCGAACATTTTTAATGTCCTGAAATACTCTCGAGATAAGCTTTCAAACGAGGGGTGGATTTTTGCAACTTTTTTTCGACCCACTCTAATACACATAGCTATGTACAATAAAATTTAAAATTTTAGTCCGATCAGCTGAATAGTTTTTTGTTATCAAATCGAAAAAGGTTTCGTTATCACGTAAGTCAAATTTCGTTATCACATAGCTTTTGTTGCCATGGATGCCATCTGGACGCTCCTACTCAAAAAGTAACTTACAAATTTTTCTCCATCTCGGCGACTTAAATAAGATGTTGTATTGTATTCCTAATGGTATCTTATATAAAACTGGTTTTTTTAGAAAATTGATTTTTTGAAACAAATAGAACCAGACCGCCTCATAAACAGATTTTTACTTAAAAAAATAAATATTAACAATTAAAAAAAATAAATTTATAATTTAATTGAAAAAAATCCGCAACATTCAAAACATCATATGAATTTCAATTATCCCCATCCTCAAGGAAGGCTCTTTACACAACTGCATCCGCAAAATGACATCCGTCACATCACTATTGTCACTGTCTTTACAACTAAAAATCAATTTATTTAACTTTACAAATTTATGCAGACCTAGCGAGTTTGCAACAAGCAAACAAGCTAGTACATTTATGACTACTTAGTTATGAGCTAGAAAAACTGTTGGTATTTTTTAACTAGTCAAATTGCGACTAATTAGTAACCTATAAATTAAGCAACTAGTTCTTTTATAACTAATAAATCAGCTTGTATTTTTGAGCTAGCTGGAATACAGATAGTAACTTATCTAGTAACTTTTTGGTTAGTAAGATTTTACTAGTTTAACATCTAGTATTTTTTGAATAGTTTTATTTTAACTAGAGAGTTAACTAGTTAAATTCGTTACTGGAACGATTTTTCACTGCAGAGTAGTTTTAGAAATAAAAATATCACCGTAAATTTAATCTAGTTAGTAAGGTAATTTATGATTAAAACAAAAAATAAAGTTTGTCGTATTCTTAAAGTTTGAAATGTCATTTCAAAAGACGCTTTCATAGTCAACAGATTTGTCGAGCTTTTTTGATCATAGTGAACGCTTATTCGAAGGAGGGAGTTTTGGGGGTTAAAACCCCCCGAAATTGAAAGAATTTTTACGAGCACCGAAAGCAACTCTCAGCACAACATGGCAGCCCTTGTGTGTTTATGGCTGTTAGAAAAATCTTTAGATAACATTGCATATTGGGGAAAAAATTAAAAATACTCAATTTAAAACATTTATTGTGAAAAGTCCATAACACATAGAGTGTAAAATTTTTGTACGTTAATAAAATGTGTAACAAACAATTTCCAAAATTCATTTTTTGTTTGCTTTTAAATGCATCTTTTTCTCGCTAGGTGGCATAAAGAAAGTAGTCCTTTTCAGCCAGTGTCAAGATATTTTGGTCCCAATTTATCGGAAACAAAAAATTAAAGTGCCTTTTAATAAGGGTACTTGCAGTTACAACTTTTACTAGAATTATTAAGTTTGGTTCAAAAGGAAAAATTTAACGCGACTTTTTAAAAAATGCTGTTATTTTAAAAACTTTTGATCGTAGCGGGGGAAAATTGTAACCTAACTTTTTTAAGTCTCTTTGTATTACAGTTTTTTCACAATAAATATCAACGCTAGTTGAATTTTTATTGAAAATACATTATTACTTCACGTTTAACGCTATAACTTCTGAACCCTTGAAAGGCACACTCTCATTTAATAGCATTGGAAGGGTAATTCAACGAAAGAAAAAATTAAAATAATAACAAAAAGTTATAGCGACTGCTACTGGCATGGTATTAAACTTTGAAATTAGAAATTGTTAAATTTACTGCAATTTTTTCAAAAGTTTTAGATTTTTCCCTTAAAAAAGACAATATAACATTTTCAATGATACCCTATTTACGAAAATTGCATTAAAATTTACTGAGCTACGTTGTCATAAAATATACCCTATTTTGGCATTCGGATGGCTGCAGGTTCGCGAAAAAGTTTTAAAATCTCAATCTCCGGATTTGCTTCTCTAAACAATAAACCAATATTAAAACAAAATTTGAGTCAAATCGGAGATGGTCAGTGCAATTTTTATTGCACTTCAATGCGAAATAGGCAACATATTCAAAACAATTTTTTCCTAATTTGACAAAATTTGTTTAATGCAAATTTTTTGTTACAAATTGTGGTTAAAAAATTGCTGGAACACTTTTTTTAAAATTTTTATGAAAAATATGCATTGATATTAAAGGCATAGAGTTGAATTTTAAAATGTGATGATTTTTATCATTGTACCTATATATTGATTCTGACCAATATTTTGTACCCCATATTTGTAGGCACTACTTGAATCAGGCAAATCGACCTGTAATGTTTATCGAATCCTTTAGTTTTTGCGATGCAACATATCCATTAGTAAGACGATTTCTGATGATTGGTGCAACGTTGCTGGTTTTAGTCGCTTTAAGCGAACGCACAGTATTTCGTACAGAACAAGCTAGCTGGACAAAATTTAATCACGCGCTTGATGAAAATAAAGGAATATTTTTACAACATATATTCTCAAAGTCAATACAATTGTTTTTGTTTTATATTAGCAAATTGATAGTTTTAAGCAGTGGAAGTGAGAGAAGTCGTTTTGTTTAAAATATAAATACAGCTCAGTTGAAATTGACTGCTGGTGAAAATAAGCGATTTTTATTTTTGCATAATTTATAGAAATTTTTTAAAAGAATTTCAAAGTTGAGGATAAGTACTAATGAAATTCACATAAAAATTTAAAAGTAATTTAACTTTTTTAATAACAGTTCTACAAACTTTAGTCTTAAAAAAGTTCAAAATTTTACTTTTCTATTTCTAACTTTTGAAGAGTAGAATTTACTGTTACTCATATGTTCTGACAATTTTTTTATGAAAGTTAAATTTTTACTTTTTCCTTGGATACCAAAGCAGAAAACAAACATAAGTGCGAAAATGTTTGTTTTCGGCTTATTTTAAAATACACTTTTTCAAGAAATAATTTTTTTTTGGTTTAAGCTTTCAATTAAAAATATTTAACCATTTTTAATTAATTTTTGTTCTCTTATGATATGCACCAACCGTATAACGTGCGTTTATTGAAAATTAAAGACCGATTTTTGGGCTTGTATGCTTCGGATATTTACGTGAGAAATATGAAAACTTGATTTAGATGTTGTGTAATTTGCATTTTTCTTCATTTTTGGGCAGTAGAAAAAGTGAGGCAACATATTCTTTCCACACCATCTCGTACTCGAAAAAAAATCTATAATCAGTCAATTTTATATAGACAATAGACATTAGGCCAATAGAAAATTTTAATAATTTCGGAAAAATTGGGCTCGAACACACCAATTTTTGGTCCATTTTCCGACAGTAATCTTACAAACTAAATTACTAAATTTATGTCTAATATGACCAAAACTGTCTAAAATAGACCATTTTTATTGATTTGTAAGTCTCAAAATTTTTCGGTAAAGGGGGCGGTAAAATGCTTGCCTGCTGGTAATAACAAATAAAAAGTTGCATAACAAAACAAACAGATTTTTGAAAATATATCATGATACTTTTTTACAATTTCTAAGGACAGAGTAACCTATTTTAACAGCTTAATGAATCATTATTTTATTTCTTCCTTCATATCAAAGGAATAACTAAGCAATTTTTAAAGAACGCTTTCTTAAAGTCAAAAAAGTAATAATTTTTTTGTGTTCAAAGAACTTGTTCTTACATTTAAAGAACGTGTTCTTACATTCAAAGAAATTGTTCTTGTATTCAAGGAACATGTTCTTACAGTTAAGGAACTTGTTATTACAATCAAGGAACTTGTGTTTACATTCAAAGAACGTGTTCTTTCACCCAAAAAACTTGTTCTTACATACAAGGCACTTATTTCTGAAGTTAATGTATAATACATTGATTTCAATGCAACGTTACTTAAACGTAAGAACTTGTTCTTATATTCAAAGAACTAATTTCTTTAAAACTAAAGGAGTAACGGTAAAGTTATTTTCGGAATTGAAAGCAAAGTGGTTCATATAATTTTAATCCAACGCGAGTAAGAACGTCAATATAATTTTAGTGCAACACGAGAACGCCATTATAAAGTAAAAAATGTTATCAATAAAACTAAAAAAAGCAAACGAACGGAGCATTTTAATAACTGTCAAATTATTATTAATTTATTATCAATAATTAAATATTTAAAAACGTGTGTGAAAGATCAAATTAATTTGGAAAACATAGTCGAAGGTAAGTAACTTTACAAAAGCAAACTCCATTGTCCAGAAATGGCAGCATCATACGAGCATCTCCCATAAGGAAGGCGCCAAGCCAATAACGTTTCGAAAAGCACCAGCTATAAAGCCTCTTTTAGCTGCGTAACACAAAGTTACTCCAGAATGCCTTAAATAACATGTTGCGATGTTTTTTATTAACAGTGGGTGATGCTGCGCAGCTACTGAGGATACAAAGAGTGCAATGATTTTTATGAGTAGAAGAATAATTTGCTAGACAGGCTTCCTCAGCAGCTTTCCAACAACAGCATGCAAAATCACCAGTTGTTCATCAGCAGCCTTACAAATGAAGCTGAAAATGTTACTATTCGCGCCTGGTGATGGTTCTGGTTTTGCTGCTGAGAGCAGCTTTGTAGCTGGTACTCTTGGAAGTCTTTGGCTTTGTTGGTAGAGGAAATTTTTATTCACAACCTGGCACTGATTTCTAACGCTCCTAGTGTTGCTCAACTGTATCTGCCTTTTTTGTATGACTAGATGTACTGTTGGTAAACTGTGTAAAAGTGGTGATTTTTCCTTAAAAAAGAATTATTAAGTCATGACCAAGAACTACTAGGTATGTGCCACCGTAACAGATCTCTTTTGCACCATATACCAAATGTGTTATGTTCAAACTTAATAATATATTAAGTTAAAAACTTAATAATATAACTGTTCTCAAATTGAGTTTTAAAAATCCCTATATGAAAAATCGGTTATTTTAAAAATTTCATATGTTTTGTTTTTATCCGTCACCTGGTCAATGTTGTTTGTCTATTTTTTATTGAATTACATTAAATTTCTTATAAATACGTTCATATTTTATTCAAGAAATAATTTTTTAAAAATATTGTTATATAACGCGTGCATAATTTGAATAAAAGAGATATTTAAAAATATTTCGAATATTTACTTATTTGTTTTATACGGTAATCTAATACTTTCTTCCTATTATTTATCTGTATTAGTAATTATTGCCATTTTAAATATATGTTTATTATAAAAATTTTCTTATTTTTTAATGTAGATGTCGCTGCTGTGAAGCTGTTATTCATGCATACCTGGTACCTACACAAAAACTAATCAGGAAAAATAATAGTGGAAAAAAAACAAGTCGTTAGATTTACTATAAAAAGTTCACAAGAAGCGATTATTTACGTGGGCAACAATATTCAAGAAACTGAGGAGCTTTGAAGATTATCTTTTTTAAGAGCAGTTGATTATATGTTTTAAGAGTTTCCACTTGTTTAATTTAGAGTACCCCTTAGCATGCTCTCAATTTTGGTAATTTATTGAAGATTATTTTTATAAAAAAATTCGAACTGAAACAAAAGTTCAAAGCTTTTATAATGTCGGATGCTTTAAAAATAAATACATAATAGCTTAAAATTGTTAATATCATATGTCTTGTTTATAATTATTTCAGGTACAGATTAAGTTAGAATGATTTGTTTATGCAATTTGTATGCTAAGGGTTCGTCCATAAACTACGTTACCAATTTAGGGGGGGGGGGGAGGGGTTTTGAAATGCACTACAATAAGTAACGGTAGGGGGGGGAGGTGTTTAGATATTGTAACGTTACCAAAAATTAAAAAATCGACGAAAAACCTCTAATTAACAACACAATCATTTCAAAAATTTTTAACCTTACATGTTTATGTTTGATCGTCTAAATTGATGGTTAACTTTTGTTTCAACGATTTCTTCCACCACCTTTTCCCTCGACACAGGAACCTTTTGGTATTCCTTCACCATCTCAGCACACGTCTGAAAAATTTGGGTCTTTGCTTTTGCGACAGGCTTTGACGTTAAGGCCTGAATGTTCTTGATCAAAGGAGATACCGTATGACATGTACTGTCCTTCTCAGAAAGAAGAAATCGGTTCAAGGTCGTGTCCTACCTGCGGCTTGTATTTCGTTTTTAAAACTTCTATGAATTGCCATAAGTTTGTATTATATCGTTTACAATAAATTGGAATAAAAAATACTATTTAAATAAATCAATTTTCAGAAAACATTAACACAAAAACACAGAACTTGATGCAGCTCGGGTGAAGCCTTTAAGGGTATTCTGTCAAAGACCAGGTGAATTTCTTTGCGTTAGAAATGAGGATTCACCTGAATGGGTCGACATAGAATCCGATGAAAAATTCTATTTTGAAGAATCCTCAACAAAGCTACCAGCTTCTTCTATCCCAGTGATTGAGAGCATCGAATCTTGGATCGCAGATGGAATAGCTTTTACAGATGATATTAATTATTGATTTTTTTCCAATTGTTCCTTTAATGTATCAAGTCATATTAGTCACTAATACTAGTGAAAATTGTCAGAGCTAGTCAAAATATATAATCATTCGAATGAATTAATTTCATATGTCACGTTACTTTATCGGGGGGAGGGGTTTTGAAAAGCACTACGAAAAGTAACGCAGGGGGAGGGGGGGGGGTAAAAAAACCGGAAAATCAGTAACGTAGTTTATGGACGACCCCTAAGTTTAACTTTGGTTTCAGTTTTTCTCACCACCCATCATCATTCTGATATTCTTCATCGATGTAGGTTCTAAGCAATGAAAAAACTGAGTACAGGACTACACTCAGGGTACTTATATATTTTTAAATATTACTCTAGGGTCCATGTCTGAATTTAGCTTCCACCAGTGCAATATGTAAGAAGATTTATTTTTTTAAAGGTAAGTAAAATCATAACATGTAGTCCTTTGGACAAGAAAACCCTAATTTTGTAGAACTTTTTGTTTTGCTAGATAATACTTTGCTTTTTTTAATTTCAGATATGGGGCCTAACATAATATTTTCAAAGATTCATGAGGATTGGATCACTAGAATAGGGTGTGGGGATGGTTAAAGAAAAACATACAAATATCCACTAAAAATTCCAAAAAATATCTCTTGCCTAATATAAATTCTTTATAAAGGATAAGGGTATAAAAAAAGGGTAAATTGTTGGTATTTTTACTAAAATTCAATGTAAACATTCATTGAGGTAATGAACTGCATACCACAATTCAATGTACATTGTTCCTCAACTATAAGAAATTTTTACCTTAATTCTATGTATCAGTTCTTTGTGGCACTGAACTGCATACATTACGTCAATGTAAATTTTTCTTTAAATATAAGAACTTTTTCCTAAATTCAATGTATCAGGTCTTTGTAGCAAGGAACTGCATACTTTGAACCAAGGAATCTGTTCTTTATATGTAAGAACTATTTCCTATACTTAAAGAAACTATTCTTTGGCTGTAAGAAAATGTTCATAGAAATCAAAGAACTTTGTACTTATACACATTGAAAAGTTATTTGATTTTAAGTAAGAATTCATGAATACCGTTAACTTTAAGAACTTTAAGAAAAGTTAAGAACAAAGATTCATTGAGCGTAAGAACTCATACTTTGGACCAATTTTAATGAATGATACATTGTGACAAAGAAATTTTTCTTTGTTCTTAAGTACGTTTTTGGTTCTGTGTACTTCCCTTATATAACAAATTCTTGTTTGTTATGACTAGGGCTAGGATTTTGAAGACGTCATATTTTTTTCTGCCACTTCTAAGACATTTCCTGGTTATTTAAAACGCTTATTTATGTTTATTTCAATTCCAAATATGAAAAGATTTTAGGTCATTTTTTTGTCAATTTTCATCGCATTTTATTCCGGTTTTAATTTTTTAGGTAATTTTTACTAGATGTAGGGCATTTTTGGGTGATTTTTAGTGATTTTTAAGTAATTTTATTGTAATTTTTTTAAATTTAAAATTTTTAGAACATTTTTCGTTTTTTTTTGACTTAAAAATTTGTAAAAATTCAAATTTTTAACATATTCCTTTAACAATAGTCCCTTCAAGTAAAAACATTACTTCTTGAAAAAGGGGTAGCTTTGTTTATAGGCCTCTATTTAACAGCTTGTTTTCTACGTGTAAAATATACTCTGCTCTTGTTAAGTATAAGATTAAGTATTAATGATAAATAATAATAATTATAATAAATCCATTAATAAAATTTATTGATTATGTTATAATGTCATAATCGTTGAATCTGAATATTATATTATTGTTAGGCTACTACCATTGTATGAATTAAATTGTGAGCTTTAGATCAAGTAAGTTTTTAAAGAAGGCAACAACAACAACTCTGTATAGAGTCAATCACTTAGCTGACTAGAAAATCTGCACTCTCATATACTAGTTTCAACAGTGAGTTGATCACAGCTTAATCACTCAAAGACTACTGAAGAGGAAAATGTAGTGATTTTCGAAACAGACTGTCTAGTCAGCTAAGTGATTGACTCTATACAGAGTTGTTGTTGTTGCCTTCTTTAAAAACTTACTTGATCTAAAGCTCAAAATTTAATTCATGTAATAATTTCATAGATCATAAAACTAATTTACTACCTTTGTATTTTAAAAGAACATTTTCTTATAATACTAATATTGAATATCAAATAAATAAATAAAAATATTTTGGAAATAAAACTTTGATTCTAGTTCCAGCGATGGCCACTGATGTTGTGAATAGCATATTTAAATTTCAGATGATTCGGCTGAATAGATTTTGTTTTTTTTTTACAACACCATGCCGAAAAAAGTAGTTTTGAGATTATTGAGTATAAAGAGAATGAAACACAGTAGATGAAACACTGTGGCTCGATACCTACTAAAACGGCTGAAGAAGTGAAAATAACGTCAGAAAGACTATACTTTTAAAATATAAAAAAAAATCTATTTCATAAAAATTCTAGGCCTTACTGCAACATCAATATGCCATTTTGATAAATATAATTTACGAATGATAAGTGATTCAAATATTTGTACAACACGATTAGGACCAACTTTTGATGAAATATCAATGACATTACTTCTGTTTGCTATAGATATCAAAAACCAATAGTTTCATTAATAATAATAATTGAAAACATTTACAAAAATAATTTGCAATTAATGTAAAATAATAAATTAAGGTAATCAAATTTACATGTGAGATTATTATTTTTTTTAGGTAAGTTTATGGTATTTAAAAAATATTATTTTAAAAATGTTTATATTAAAAAACCATTAAATTATCAAAATTATGGAGCTGCGAAAAAGCTTCGCTTCTCTCGTCCAACGACGCATCTATTTTTTTATATCTATTTGTATTAAAATTCTACACATCTTTTGCCAAAATAAACGTCTTTGGAAAATTTGTCAAGCTTTTGCACGCAACAATATGTTAAAAAATATTGTTAATTTTTCAACTTTTTTTCCACGCTTCATAATTTTCTTTATTTTAAATTTTTTTATTGCATGTTGAAAATTATTCGGCTTTCTGCGTATATTGTTGCTGTTTTTGGGCTTTGGCCGTGTAAAAGAAATACCAAATTGTATTTCCTTTTTATTTTAATTTTTATTTTGTCCAATATTTCGGCTTAATTTTCAAGCCTTCCTCGGGGACTATAAGAAAATACAAAACATTTCACAATTTACATTTTACACAAAGCACAGAAATATTTACCATTTAATAAATTAAAACATTAAAATTAAATTATAATAAAATTGAAGCTGCGTCCGGCTGTTTGGACAAAATAAAAATAGTAAAGGAAATACAAATTGGTACTTCTTTTACACGGCCAAATCCCAAGAACATCAACAATGTTTTTATTCCATTTTGGTAAGAGATGTGCATTCAAGGGTCTGTTTTTGAATTCATCTTTTTTTCAGACGATCTGGAGCCGAGCTATAGGATGTCCCTATTTTCACTTATTTTTATGCACACTAACTTCAGCACAATCTTTATATTTAAACAATATATCGTCTTTGCGCCTACAAAAATTGCTGTGTTTTTCAGCGAGCAAAAACTGATTTTTTTCAGAGCATTTCTACTTTTGCGAGCACATAGATGTTTTGATCACTTCTTAGTCCAAAAAAACGTAAATTCAGATATATGGGCGATAGATAGTGTTAATAATATACGCAATAAAAAAATTAAAAAAACTTACATAACCATTTTTGTAGGCGCAGCGACGATATGTAAAAAAAATTTTTTACTTAGACTGATGATGTTAAATTGACATGCAAATGAAATTTTTTGTACACTTTTTTAGAAACCTTCTTCTAAAATATGTCTGAATTTTAACCGCTTTTGCCTAAAACCTCTCTTAAGCGAACTTCGCAAATTTATGATGTTATTGAAATGCAAATCCAAGTGTCAAATTTTGTTTCAGTTGTGCAATACCTTCCAAGGCTATAAACAAAAATGCATTAAAAATTAAATAAAAATGTGTTATTAAAAGATTAATTTGGCAACAAGGATTTTTTGCTAATATTAACTAAATTTTTCTAATGATGTAAGAAGAACATTGTGTCAAAAAATTTAATTTATAATCAAACTCCCCGCAAATATTAGATAAAATGTAAAATTCCCCGCAAAAATCATTAAAAATTAGAAGAATTATGAAATTTCCCGCATATTTGAGCCTTTTCCCCGATTACCCGATCGACATTAAATTCCCCGCAAATCGGGGAATTCCCCACCAGTTGGCATGCCTGGTATGGACAGCCGATTCATTTGGTAACCATGGTGGTCAAAATTTATTCCCTCGCTCACTCTCTAAAATTTCCCATTTACAAAGAAACAACAACAATTCATGATGTTCCCATGACCGTCACCATAACATCCCAGTGTGCCAAAGGGATCCGTTACGAATCCGTAACGAACTCACTTCTTCGTACATTTTGTCCGAAACGGATTGCGTTTCGCATCCGGAACGGATCCTTTTTCGTATGAAATTCCTCTCTCCGTTACGGACTTCAGTTACGAATCCGTTTCGGACTTCAGATACGAATCCGTTTCGGGCTTCAGATACGAATCCGTTTCGGACTTCAGATACGAATCCATTTCGGACTTCACATACGAATCCGTTTCAGACTCTTTTTTTAAATAATGCGAACTCGCAACGGACTCGTTTTTTAAAAATAGTTCTGATTCAAAAAGGGACAATAATGTTTATGTATGTTCAACATTTTTTTATTTTTTTGCTAATTCAGTTCTTACATTCTACATATTACATTTTAAAGAAGGAAATTTAAAATTATATCAATGTATAATAAAAATAAAAATAACAACAAAAATAAGTACACAATTGTATTTCGTATCCCTAATCTACTGAAAATAAAATAAGAAATTGTAAAACAAATTTAAGACTGTCTTTTATGTTAACGTTGTGGAAATTTTTTTGAAGGATTCGTAACGGGTTCGGAACGGGTTCGGAACGGGTTCGTCGAAACATTAGATTCCTCTCAAAAATACGAATTGCTTTTTTCATTTTTTCGGATCCGCCTCGGACTCAGAACGGACTTCAGGAACGAATCCGTAACGGACTTCAGATACGAATCCGTTTCGGACTTCATATACGAATGCGTTTCAGACTCTTTTGGCGGATTCGTAACGGGTTCGTAACGGGTCCGTCGAAACATAAGAAAGCGCAGTGCGTACTGACGGACTCGTAACGGGTTCGTAACGGATCCGCATCCGTTTTTGTGCACATTGGGATAGGTATTTCTGACACGTAGAAATTCGTTAAAATACATTTGTAATTTTTATTTGTGTTTGTTTTCATACGTGAGAATGTTTGTTGCAATTAATTTTTAAGAAATGGAAACTTGGTGTACAATGTAATATAGCACAGTGTAATCAGAATTTAAAAATGGTTGTTTATCAATCGGGTGGACCCTTAAAATGCGTTTTTTTTACTCTTTGAAGATGCCGTTGGTCGCTGATATCGAATCGAATGTAAGAATGATGAAAGAATTTCATGAAAGAATTTTGACACTAGGGTGGACCATAAAAATTAGTTTTTTTTTGTTTTATGCTCTTCAGAAAGTCGAGTTTACAATCCAAGTTCTCAATCAGTTCAAGCTTCATACGAGAAAAATTATTAAAGTTCAATGCTCAATGCCTTGTTGCGTCATGAAACAAACATCGCTGGCAATAATGACTGCCTATTTTCATTTATAATAAGATTTGTACATCTTATTTTTCAATAAATTGATTTTTTTTCTGAAATATTAAACTAAACTTTTTTATTGATTCATTCACATTATTTGCCTTGAAAAAATATATAAAATACAAAATAATAAAACAAATAAAAATATACAGAGTTTATTTCGAATTAAGAAAAAGCGTAAGGAATTTCGTTTCTGACTTGGGTCCCCCGACCGCACCACTTCCTTTTTTATTATTGTATTATTTAACAAAAAAGAAAGCCTAAAGAAATTTAATTTATTTATAGTTCTTTTGTACGCACACACAAAAACTCTTGCAAAACCTTATTGCCAACAAAAAAACCCAGTCCACCCAATCCAATAATTATTATTATGCTGCTAATGAATGATTCTTATAAAAGAAATAACAAAAAAGTTCAAAGGCTTTTTTTCGCTATTTATCTCAAATCTTTTAAGGTTTCAGTTAATCTTGTTAGGGCAAATTAAAAGAATAATTTTAGAATAAAAGATTGTATGAAACAATAACGCTGTTCTGTTGAGAACATTTCTAACATTTGAAAATTGTGCAAAATTATGTACAAGGGAATCGTTAATGAAAATGAACCGCAAGGTCTAGTTTAAATTAACATAAATTTATTAATTAAGCTAGGTTGTTCGGGGTACTCCTTTCTTTACAAACCATAACATTTTCTCAGAGCATCTTTAAGTTGAGTGCAGACAATTATTTCCTCCCTCCGAAAAGTGAAGAAACTTCTTCATCAGGTTAATTAAGGTAAAGTGTAAATCACATTCCGCTAGCTACCGCTTTCAACTTTTTTGTGCGTAGGACGAGCCAATTGTTTGTGGCTCTTTTGATAAGGGTTGCTAAACGATGAAAATTAATAGAGTTTATTAAAAACCATAAATTACTACTCGCATTTTAGATGATTTGAATGTGCCGTTTAAGTGCCAAGGGCTGTGGTTAAAACGAGCTAAAAGCTGTATGCAAAATAAGTGAAGCGATGAAGAGTTTAAGTTATTTAAACGCTTCAGCTGTTAAAGTTTAAGGAACTTGGTTACTTTAAACCAATAAGCTGTAAAAGAAATACTTAATGGATTGAAAGGACTCAAGGCACAAAGGATAGGACGGAAAAGAAAAACCATCTGTGGTTAAACGTGCTATAAATTTTTAAATAGATATTTCTATGTCTTAATTAAAAATACGTGTACCTTTTTGTCTTAAAAACTATTGAAACAAACACAACAGAAAACAATTAAAATTTCATTTATATGAAATATACAATAAAAAGATGTTATACAATAACAAAAACACTCATACTCACATACACACTACCTCATAGATCATAAGTAGAAGGAAGCAGAAGAACGAACACACGGAAAAGTATTGTTGTTTAATTAAAGTTTACGATTTATGCCAGATTGCTTTTTTATTGTTTGAGTGTAGAAGTAAAAAGTAGAACAAACTCCATAACAAAGACAACAACTGCAATCACACAATCACATTGAGAGCAACATAAATATTGCTGCAGCGCCATCTGTTGTATGCTTTCTACACTTAAACACACTCAAACATACTCAAAAAAAACTCAAACACACACACACACACAAACTTTGTGGAATCGGGCAATATGTATTTAATAACTGCAGCAATAAAACGTGTTACCTTGTGTGGATTCATGACCGCATTCGGAATCGACTAGGTATTAATTTCAACTTTTAATGCCATAACTTTCGATATCAACGTATTTGGAATTTACTGCATTAGCTTGCGGATTACTTCGTATTTGCTTTTTGTTTTTATGGCAATTTTTTAAAATAATAGGTAGATATTTGTGCAAAAATCGTTTAAGTAAAGATGCATTTTCAAAGACATTTTATAGAAATGTTTATTTAAATTTTCAGGAATTTTTTCTTTGTTATTGAACTGTTTGCTTTTAGTGTTGATCGTTGACGTTGTGGCACAATATTCTACAATAGTGTTAAAATGCGTGCGTATACTGATGACATCGATATCATTGGCCATAATTAATTTTTTTTTAAATATCAAAAAGCCAAGGCATGCGCCTTATACAATCAAGGTTTGGACTTTGACCTGAAAGCAAAGGGATAGATTATTTAGAGGAATTGGTAGGAACAATATGTAAATTATTGATTAGGCAAAACAAACGTGAAAGACAATTTGAATTGCTTTTAACCGAGGCTAGTGTTATGCCTTAGCCTCGGTAAGCATTTTCAGTTGTTTAGTTGTCCCTGTCCTTTAATTCCACATTTTCCACAATTTTGTTGTGAATTTTTAGTTTTTCATAATTCCTAAATGTAGAAAAGAACAAAGAAGGTGAATAGAACCATGCCCGAACCCGGATTCAAACCAACGTCGATTAAATGTACAGTGGTTTGGAGGGCGAGCTGCACAAGAACCGGCGAGAGTTGTTGACATGCATATCTGTGGTGTCGGTAAAAACAAAAGGTATAAATTGAGTAATGTGTATGGAGTATCGAACCTGAGTTTGCCAGTGCAAAGCCTCCAAGCAGATGATATTAATTGTAATAGTAGCTGTTTTAATAAGCTTCCAACACAGCTATATTCAAACATAACTCCAAAATTGTTAATAGGTTTGGACCACTGCCATCTCGGCTTGCCGACAGAGACCATAAAGTTACGCGAAGGGGGACCATACGCAGCCAAGACTGACTTAGGATGGGTCGTGTTTGGTCCAACAAAGGGAGCTGTGGCAACAATTTCATCTTGCCTGGCGTTAAGTCAAACAAGTGAGGACGGCTTGCATGAGTTAGTGGCTGATTATTTTCTGACAGATAGCTTTGGTGTTAGACCGGCACCAGCTTTAGAATCGAAAGATGACATACGAGCTCATAGTATACTTAAAACAACCACCACCAAAGTAAATGGCCGATTTCAAGCTGGTCTCCTTTGGAGAAACGATAACACAAAGCTACCAGATAGTTACAATATGGCCAAAAAGAGATTGGTCGCAATTGAACGCAAAATGAAGCGTGATTCCAGTTTTTCTAGCGCCTATATTAACATAATTAAAGATTATGTCACCAAGCAGTATGCACGCAAGCTACCGTCCGCAGAAGCTACAATAATCGGACCAAGAACATGGTATCTTCCCCACTTTGCTGTCGTGAACCCAAACAAGCCGGGTAAAATACGTTTAGTGTTCGACGCCGCTGCCATGGTAGATGGTACCTCATTAAATGCTCATCTTCTGAAAGGCCCACAGCAGTATCAACCACTGCCATCAGTGCTCTATAATTTCCGAGTTGGAGCAGTGGCCGTCTGCGCGGACATTAAAGAAATGTTCCACCAAGTGGTAGTCCGGCCAGAAGATAGGTGCTCCCAAAGATTTCTTTGGCGCGATGGAGATGATAGCCGTCAACCTGATGTTTATGAAATAGTCGTTATGACATTTGGAGCTGCTTGTTCGCCGTGTATAGCTCAGCATGTCAAAGCAACAAATGCTTTGGAACATCGTGATAATGACCCTCGAGCTATTAAATCCATTCTGGAGCACCACTACGTCGACAACTTCGTTGATAGCTTCGAATCAGTGTCGCAAGCAATTAATATAGCAAAAGAAGTGCGCGACATACACCAAGATGCAGGATTTGTACTACGCAATTTTACATCAAATTCGCTGGAGGTAGCTGAGGCACTGGAGGGTGACGATAAAAGTATTAGAGTGGATTACAGCTATTGGTCTGAAGACAGTCTAGCAACGGAAAAAATTCTTGGAATGTATTGGCAGCCTAGAAGTGATACCTTTAGATTTCAATTAAAATTTTTTTATGTTGATGCCGAGGTTATTAATGGAAGAATATGCCCAACCAAAAGAGAGTTGCTTAGTACAATAATGTCGGTGTTTGATCCTATGGGATTTTTATGCAATTTTTTGATAATTACAAAATTAATTATGCGTGAAGTTTGGAGGCATCGCATAGGGTGGGACGAATGTCTGCCTGATCACATTAATAAAGCATGGAGCAGATGGCGTCAAGACTTGAGAAAGGTTTTAGATGTTGAAATCCCTCGACATTACTTCAAGCAAGGTGAGCCACAGCAACTACAATTACATATCTTTGTCGACGCCAGCGAAGAGGCGTTTTCAGCAGTCTCGTACTGGAGAGCCATTAATGTTGATGGAAATGTAGAGGTATCATTTGTTTGCGCCAAATCAAAGTGTGCACCTTTAAAGCCATTGACCGTGCCCCGTTTGGAACTGCAGGTGGCTGTACTAGGAACGCGTTTGATGCAGAATATAATCGAAAGTCACACTCTGTGTGTCACTAGCTGTGTCCTTTGGACGGACTCTAAAACGGTCCTCAAGTGGGTTACATCGGAGAAGCGTCGCTACAAACCATTCGTGGCACATAGAGTTGCTGAAATTCTTGCCGCTACTGAGGTATCGAACTGGAAATGGATACCTACTGATGCCACTCGGTCCAAGTTTCTAGTTGAGTTGAGTTCTTCGTCACGATGGTTAAAAGGGCCCGATTTTTTGTTGAAAGAGAAGAATATGTGGCCATCCGAAACATACGAAGAGCTTCGAGAAGATGACGGCGACGAAGAGCTTCGCCCCAAATTCACCCTATTTGCTGTAAACAATAACTTTATAGACATAAATCGGTTTTCTTCCTTTATTAAACTTAAAAGGACAATGGCTTGGGTTCTAAAATTTGCTAAGCGTTGTCGAAAAACATACAGTGCGGGTGAGGTAGAAGGCTTGACTGTAGACGACCTGGAGATGGCTGAAGCTGTTATAATACGACAAGTGCAGGCAGAGGTGTATAGCAACGAGATCAATGGAATTAAGAACAATCAAAGCCTTTATAAAGATAGTGAGTTATATACTTTGACGCCATATATAGATAGTGAAGGCATCTTACGCGTAAATGGTAGAATTGACGCAGCTAGCTGGTTGCCATATAGCACAACACGGCCGATTATTCTGCCGTCAGACCATTTGTTTACAAATTTATTATTAATTCATCACCATCGTTTGATGAAGCATCAAAACCACGAGGCAACGATTTGTGAGATTCGACAACGATTCTGGGTACCTCGCTTGAGGCAAGTCTTGCGGAAGGTAATTGCAAGCTGCAACGTGTGCAAAATAAGGCGCGCAGTTCCAACTGTACCGTTTATGGGACCTCTACCAGAAGATCGGTTGACGCCATCCATAAGGCCATTTTCATTTACTGGTTTGGACTACTTTGGTCCGCTAACGGTAACAATAGGGCGGCGCACGGAAAAGCGGTGGGTGGCTTTATTTACATGCCTCACCATACGGGCCATCCATTTGGAAATTGCTCATGACTTGTCAACTGATGCATGTATTTTGGCAATTAGAAATTTTACAAATCGTCGAGGACTGCCGGCGAGAATTCGCAGCGACAATGGCAAGAACTTTATTGGAGCTGACCAGGTTGCAAAACGGTTCGATGAGGTGTTTGACTGTGGTCGACTTCAAGATGAAATGTCGTCGAAAGGAATAGAGTGGATATTTAATTGCCCATGCAATCTGTCCGAAGGTGGTATTTGGGAACGTATGGTCTAGTGCGTGAAACGGGTGCTGCAACATACGCTTAAGGAAAGTTCTCCACGAGAGCATACGCTCTATTCATTTCTCATTGAGGCGGAAAATGTTGTAAATTCGCGACCATTAACGCACCTACCCATTTCGGTCGACCAGCAAGAGCCGCTTACACCGAATCATTTTTTGTTAGGCGCGGCGAATACTGCTCAAACACCTCGGGCGCTGGAGGTGCAAGGAAAACCAATCTTTGTGCGGAAACAGTGGCAAATCGCGCGTCAGTTAAGGGATCGGTTTTGGAAACGTTGGATTACTGAATATTTGCCAACATTGACACGCCGCACAAAGTGGTGTCAGAAAACGAAAGCACTGCAGGTAGGAGATCTAGTCTTCGTGTGTGATTCAAACATGGCAAGGAAACAGTGGTGTCGTGGCAGGGTAGAAAGAGTCTATTGTGGCAAAGATTCAGTAATACGGCGAGCAGATGTACGAACCAAAACGGGCATTTTACGTCGGCCAGTGTCCAAGTTGGCCGTTCTTGACTTGGATTGTGGTGAATCGAGTGAGTCGATCCACGGAGGTGGGAATGTAACAGAACGTCCACTGGGAACATCAATATAGCAGGACGTCTACTGGGAACATCAATGTAGCAGAATGTCCACTGGGAAATTGAATTAAATATTACCGCAGTTCTCATTTCTTTCTGTTCCTTTTGTTCAATGTTCATTGTTCTTCTTTAACTTTACTTTGCCTTTGTTTGTCAAAATTAGCAAATTCATTGTCTTTCACTTGTCACGGAGAACAGATTGGAGCGCAAACTGCGGTAAGATTACTTTGATCTTTAAGTTTATTATAAAGTTTCATTTGAGATATTTTATAGAAATAAATAAGCTAAACACTACAAATCTATTGGTTTATTAAAATTTCGAGCTTCATCCGTGACAACCATGATTTCATTTCCTACTGTAAAATTTTTGTTTTTTATTCCTTTTAAATACTTTTTCTGATTTAATTGCATTTAATTACAATTTAATATTTCGTTTTTGTTCAGAGGATTAATTAAATCGAATAAATTTCTTATCTTTTTTCCAAAAACCAGTTCAGCTGGTGATCTACCGGTCGTACCTTGAATGGTAATTCTGTAATCAATCAAAAAATTGTACAAACAATAATTCAAAGTGCGAGATGTTCTCTTTTCATGCATTGGCGTCGGAAGCGGGGGGGAGAAAGGTGGGCAGTTGCCCCCCCTTTTTTAGCTAGATAAACAATTTAAAAGGAAAAGTTATTCAAAATATCACTTTTTTTACAACGATAATATTTTTGTATTATATATTTTCCTCTTCTTTCTCTCTTCTTCATGTTTCATGTGAAGAAATTTTTGTGAACTTTTTTTGCACCACCATTTGTACTGCCCCCCCATTTATACTGCCCCCCCAGATGAAATTCGCTTCCGACGCGATTGTTTTCATGCATCGCCTTTTTAAATCGTTTGTGTCCATTAGTAGCTGGATGACCTACTGGACTTGTGATATGCTTTATTCCATTTTGCCTTAAAAAAATTTTTCAAATTCCGTCGACACAAAAGTTCGTCCGTTGTCCGAAACGATAATTATTGGCAAACCAAAACAACTGAATACTTTTAATAGCTCCTCGATCGTATGCTTGCTTGTGATATTTTTATTCATATTAAAACATTCCAACCACTTGCTATAAGTTTGCTTTTCAATGAATTATCCCTGTTCATTAAACACGATTTACACGAGTTGGAATTGTTCTCTAGGTCTTTATCGCATGATGGCCACCAGCAAAAACTGCGTGCCAATCCTTTCATTTTCACTACTTCCAGATGCAATCTATGTAACTCTTCTCCAATTTTTTTGCGCAGTGTTTTTTCAATTACCAATTTATACCACCAAAAAATTCCACCTGATTCAATGCTTAGTTCGTGCCGTCGTGCGAAATAGGGGCGCAATTCTTAGTCTACTGATCGTTCTGGCCACCCTTTCATAACAATATATTTCAGCTACTTCAGCTTTTTCGCACTTTCTCCACATTAGATCATCTTAAGAACCAACCTTAATATCATTGAAATTTCTCAACGATATAGATAAAAATGGTCCAAAATATTCTTAAGAGAGAAAAATTTACCCACCATAATATGGGTTGGGCTCAGGGACAATACAAGACATAACATCTAACCATGCGTTTACATAGATCTTATCCTACATTAGTTTTCAATCTACTTTTGTGTTGACCTTTCGATAAGTTAACATCAAAAAAGCTACAGTTGTTAACAAGGGTACTCATGTGTTTTAAAGGAGCAGTCGCCATATAATTTGTTCTTCTAAAAGGTTAGCAAATTAAATTGTTAGCGTTTCTACTGCTTCTCTGGTTAGTGTTAAAGTTTAGAAGAGTTAGGAGTTCTGGTGAATCGAACACACCAGTTATGAGTTGGTGTAAATAGATTATATCAGCAAACTTCCTTCTCTCATTTAAAGATTGCATTTTTAATAGTCTTAAACGATCCTCATAAGGAGGAAGGTTTAAAGAGTGAGTTTCACGTGAGCCCCTTAGCGCAAACCGAACAAAACGTTTTTTTAATTCTTTCTATTCGTTCAACATGTACATTGTAACTTGGGGACAAAACTTGACTTGCATACTCCAAATAAGGACGCACAATAGAATAATACAGCGTTATTGTTGTAATCATACTTATAAATTCTTTGGCCCAGCGTTTTATAAACCGGAGCATGGAAGATGCTTTTTTAGAAATGTAAGCAATATGAACGCTAAACGATAGCTTTGAATCCATGCATATACCAAGATCTTTGACAGAATCTACACCATTTAAGGCAGAATATTTTATCTGATAATCAAAAAGAAATTATTCTTAATATAAGCAAAATGTTGTAAAATCGAAGAGATTAGACAGAGTGAATCTGCTAGAAACAAATCAATGCTGACGAGTTGTTATAACCTTCCCACAATGAATCTTCACACGATCATACACGAGCCGCTCAAAAAGTTTTGGAATCGATGAGAGCTTAGCGATGAGCCTATAGTTGTTTATATCATTCCTACAACCTTTTTTACAAATAGGACTTGTAAAAGATTTTTTCCAAAAAGTGGATCAACCGATTTTTATGAAATTTTCAGGGAAACAGTAACAAAGTCTTGAGTAATTTGAAAATGTGGTGCAGATTACAAAAAGGGGCATGAATGTGTCTATTCAAATATGCCCCAAAATTTTCGATATCGAATAGCTTTAAAATTTTTATGATTGAGAGAAATTTGAAGACAAACCCTTCATCTTTTTGGCAGTAAATTAATTCATAGCGCAAAATCGATGGAATTCCGTCGAGTATGGAGTTAAATGGCGTTAAAACAAATAATTGCCTTGTGTCCTGTAATCTTTTGGCTGAGTTTTTTCAGATTGTTTATGAAAAATATAATAATTTGACGTCTTCTGATGTAATCACTAGTTTTGATTTCTTAGAAAAAATTATTGTTTCAATAGGTGACGTATCCTACGCTATATGAAACATAAAACCTAGCTTTAAGTATGAACGTGGTGGTTTTCCCACAATGTTTTTTAAACTTTGTGCTGACGCTATAGTAAAGCCTATTACTTTCCTGTTTAATTTATGCCTTAAATCAGGCATTTTCTTAGATTCTTAGGAAATTTGCTATTGAATTACTATTTTCAAATCCGGTGATCGTAACAATATTACCAACTATAGAGCCATTGTCAAACAAAGCACTTATGCAAAATTATTTGATCATATAATCAAAAACAAGTTATTTGATCACCTAGGGACTGCAAAATGCGACTGTAAACATGGATTTTTGCCTGGAAAATCAACTTGTACATATCTGGCATTGATTTCTGGCAATATTGTTGATGCCTTAGAAAGTTATAAGCAATAAAATGTTATATATACTGATTTTTTGAAAGCTTTCGATAAAGTTGTTCTTAACATTTTACTACTAAAGTTAAGTAAATATGGTCTGTTTTTTAATAAACAGAAAACTTGTTGTGAAAATAGGAACAACAACTTCTGAGGTTCTTATTGATGCCTCATCTGGCATTCCTCAAGGCAGTTACTGTGGACCATTACTCTTTCTAAATTTCATAAATGATTTACCTAAATGCTTTAAATTCTCTAAATGTTTAATGTTCGCCGATGATGTTAAACTCCTCTTTAAAATCTCAAAATCGTCTAATTGCCTTAAGCTTCAGAGTGACCTTACGCGATTCCATGATTGGTGTACTCTAAACAACCTTAGTAAATTTTTCAAAATGTTCTGTTGTGACATTTTCGATATTTGTGGTCACCAGTTAATATGCAAGCAAGAAATTAAGGACTTAGGTGTAATATTCCATTCAAATTTTGCTTTTAACTGTCGCATCATCTCAAAATCTTACGCTATGGCCGGATTTATAAAGAGAAATACACAAAACTTTAGAGACCCAATGACAATCAAATCACTTTATGTAGCATTGGTTCGAAGCATAATTGAATACTGCTCCATTATTTGGAATCCTTTTTATGTTGAGCATTCAAATCGTACTGAATGAGTTCAGCGGAGCATAACCAGATATGCGCTTAAATAGATGTATTGGCCTCATGGTCTTCCTTCTGATTCTCGACGCAAGCTCCTTGGCTTGCAATCTTTAAATGATAGAAGAACCTCGTACTCACTGTTATTCCTATACCACATTCTTTCTGGCAAAATAAATTGTAGTAACATACGAGATTGTTTCGTTGTTTATGAGCCTCCAAGTTCTTTGAGGACTAATAGACTTTTTGAAGCTAGAACTCATAGAACAAATTACGTCGCAAATGAGCCTTTTAATAGATGCATTGTACTTTGTAATTATTATGCGAACGTCCTTGATTTCAATTCAATTGAACACCGCTTTAAATTAAATCTTTTTGCGTTATTTAATTAATTAATTAATTGTGTATTAGTTAAGATATTTAAAAAACTTTTGTATATAGTTTGTAAGATATTATCATTAGTAGACTAAATAAATAAATAAATAAATAAATAAATAAATAAATAATAGTGCATACAGCATCGTAATTTTGGTTTCGAGAAACTATAGCAAGTTATAAAACACGTATCAAGGATGGTTTTCGCATTGGAAAAGAAGGCGAAATTTTCTATATAGCTTTACAATTAAAGAGCTCACAGCCTCAGAATGGTAGCGTGGTAGTAACATGTCGAGTTTCATCTATTTAAAATATTGAAAAATTGGGAAAATATAGAAACAAAACTGAACAATAAAGCAAAAGAACAGTGACATAGGCGCGCTAAGATTACACATGAACCTATCAGTAAACGATATTTACATTGAGCGAAAATCCTAGCTCGATTTGATGAACTTATATAAAAGAAATATCAGCTCGAAGTTGAAAAGTGTGTAAAATTTACACAAAGAACCGATTAAGGTTAAGTAAAAAAATGTTTTTTTCTCATAAAACCGATGATGTAAAATTAACATCCAAATGAAAGTTTTTGTGTATATAAAAAAATTTTTTAGAAAACATCTTCTTAAAGATTCCTTAATTTTAACTGCTTTTGCATAAAATTTCCCTTATCAAGCTATTTTTTTCTCTAAAAATAAAATTCTGCATATAATTTTCCTTAGATATTTTCTCATTTTTTGTATTATCTAAATATTTCATTTAATTTTCTATACAATTCTCTGCAATTACCTCATATAAAATTGGTGTGTGATGCAATGGTTTTTTTGTAAAATTCGACATGAAAAAAAAGCAAATATTTTTAATTTTTTATTTGCATGCCATCGAAAAGTTCTTTGTGTCTCTGCTTAAACATGATAGTATAAAAACATGTTCTTCTTTTATATAACCTTTTTTATTTTTATAATATTATTTTTTTAATATTACTTGTGCTTACTAGCGTCAAAACTGTATAAGAGGTAATGGAGAGTATTGTATAGAAAAAAGCATATAAAAATTAAGAACATACTAACATTTTTTAAAATATCTATAGAAAATTGTTTGCAAACAAAAGTTTAAAAAAAAATGCAAATTTTGCTATATCTGACCTTCTCCGAGAAAAAGGACCTTGTGTGTCAAAAAACGGGTTTGGACTTAAGAGTGGATTCTGGTACCTAAAAGGGTGAAGAATAAGATGAAATGAGTTAGATAGATTTTGTCATAACTAACCATACCAAATCGCATCTCCCAACTGAAGGTGTGTTCACAGTGATAATGCGTTATGAAAATTTAAATGCGTTTTTCTAAAAACGTCGTTTTCACACACTAGGCTCCTTTTCTCGGAGAAGATCATATATAACAAATACTCTAACTATAAAGAAGTTATTGATATCTTTAAGCTTGTTAACTTAGCTTCAAGGTGAGTGTTTCAACATGTAAAATTTTTTAAAGGTAATGAGGTAAAGGTGTGATTAACAAGAAAACAATTAAAATAACCTATTCTCAAAAACTTAACAGAATTCAAATCAACGATCTATTTTTATTTAAAATATTTAAAAAATTACTTAAATAGCGCAATTTTTAAAAGTTTTGTTTAATTCAAACCAAAAAAGTTTCCTTCACTCTCATTTTTTGGAACTGTTGTGACTATTTTTGGAAATATATTATAGCGTATTCATTCTTATCATCTCCAATATCTAGCATTAGTTTCACATAATTGTATGCCTTAACTGTAAGTGGCGAAATTTAAAATGAATTAGAATAAATTCTTCAGAGATTTTCGAGACGTTTCATGCTTATTTGATGCTGCTTACATTAAATGTTTTAATCATAACGAGTGGCCATTAAAAATTGTGCTAATTGCACCTTAATTACTTTTACGTGCAGATGAATTGATGATAAAGGTAGTGATAATTAATCAATGTCTTCGTTGCAGCAGTTGGTCTCTACCAATAGCAAAAAAAAAAAAAAAAAGAGAAATTCGATACATGCTTTCGGCGTGAATTAACCGCAAAGCATGACCGCAATACCATAGCACTTGTGAATGTGGTGATCACGGAATCGCATTAATTTATATTACCACATAAAGATTGAATGCAATGAACATGGAATTAATATTAATATGATATTTTTAAAAAACAGGTAAAAAAACACCCCAATCTGCTATTTAATCAATCACAATCGGTACACATATCGGCTGGATAATTGAAATATGTTATCAATAGAGGTGAAGTAGAGATAACTATGAAAATCTTCACTACTGTATCTTTATGTATAACGAAACAAAGGCTGAACGTCATGAGAGAAACGAGCAACAATATTTTTTGATATGGTAAATTGTATTACTTACCGTGTCTCACACCGCTTCTAGCCTTTGTTTCGTTATACATAAAGATGCAGTAATATGAATTATTTTTCCAATAAAAACTCTCATATTCCTCTTAACACCCTCAAAACTTACTCTACCAAAAACTTTGCCACATACTGCAAATTCATTAGTATCAATAATTGATGAAAAAAAAAAATTGGAAAATCAACCTTTAAAACAACAATTAAAACGCGCGAACAATTAAAATGTTTTACGCAAACTTAGACAAACTTGATTTTTAGAGATTTCCCCAAGAAACCCGCTGATTTTATATGCTTCAATGAGAACTTTTCTGTTATTCCCACCATGGCTCATGGAGCTCCATACAAGCTGAACTCTAAAGCATGTTGGTTTTATTTTTATTTTTTTTTTTTTTTGCCTGACTAACTTTTTCCAAAAGCTTTGGAAATAGAGAAATGCTAAAAAACCTAAAAGTTTTATTTCCTCTTCTTTTCTTTTACTATGTTTTTTTGTTTTATAGCATTGAATTTGTTTTTTTCTTGGTTTTTTTTTTTGTGTTCTTTCCTTTGCTACGGGGAATTTTATTATTCATTCGCATTTGGCCAACGTTGCGCCAATTAAATTAATTGGAACGCAATCAGCGTTGCCACCACATTTCTTGGCTTTCGAGTAGCACTTTGAATCGAGCACACAATGAGCTCTACTCTCTGCTGTGATTATTATATTTCGTGCTCTGAAGAGTTAAACTGATTTTATATTTTATGGATTTTAATGAATTTTTGTTAAGTTTGGATATACTTAATATTAATATCGGATTTTTGGCTGAATATCGCGCACTTGATGGAAATTTATGCTGAGGTTACATGTTAATGATGGCTGATAAAGGAAATTCATTACAGATTCAACTGAATTCAATTTTTCTGCACGGCTGTTCATGGAAAAGTGACATGAATTTTTAAAATGTACCATTGAACGGATTACGAAATATTGAAATTGTACTTCATCTTATTTCTTTTTTAGTAACATACAACAAGTTATTCATTATACTTATAAATATAAAAAATTTTGTTTTATTTTTGAAAATTTTTTTATTAGTTCCGCGTAACAGAAAGTGCCTAGGAGAGAATATAATCATTATAAAAGTAGTTTTGTATTGATTATGCATAAATAGGAAGTGCCTCTCTATGAAGTGCAAGCATAAGTAGAAACGGTATAATGAACAAGTTAACTACTGTAAGTAATGAACAGATGTCATTATTTGGAAATGACAAGTAATAAAAAATTATAAAAACTAATAACACTGTGCACCAAGAAGACACTGATTTCAATTATTTCTGAGCTCCTTATAACGAATCTGGCACCCAAATTTCTCCATCGCGTAAGGATTTTGGAAAAACCGTGATTCAAGGTCATAAAGTTATCCTAAGAGAAATCAACTCGAAGCGTCGAAATTAAAAGTGGTACGCGATTTTGTCTATGGCAAATATGTTTGTTATGCAAATGGCGCCCAAGCAAGGACTCCAAAGACAAAAAAATCACGGAAGCTAAAGAAGAAATCTAAAGACAGAGAACAAAGCTAAAGACAGAGAAGAAACGTATAGTCAGAGAACAAAGCTAAGATCAGAGAAGACATCATCGTACAACAATGTATGAGAAAAATGGTAAATTCCTACTGGATATACTTTCTTTGGAAACACGAGCTGCAAGGCTACGCAGAAGAAGAGCAGAAGCCAGAGCTGCAACCACGCCATACTGAACTAGAGGGTAAACACGTAGCGACACTATCACCGGCAAGAAATCCCGAGTTCCCAAAAATAACTAACGGGCTATAACTAAAAATCTGCATAGTTTATTTAAATCAGAAATTCAAATTATAGTACAAACATCTACTAAAACAATACTTTCTTGTTAAGTTATAATATTATACGTAGATTTTAATAAATAAACTTTAGTAAATGTTCCTTTGTCGGCCATCCGTCGTAGTTTTGTTCGTATTTGTAAGAAAGCACGTTGTACGCCATTTATCGACTTCCTTAAGACACTTCCGGATACGTGTTGTTACTGCTTCACATTTTTGACCTTACAACCATTCTTCTATACCAAACCTTTAAGTTCTCCAAAAAAATCTTCAATTGGTCGGGATTGTGGAAAGTTAGTGGTGTTCCTGTCTTTAGGCCCAAAATGATATTTTTTGAGATCAACAACTTCAAAGGCGTCTTTGAATAATGTAAGGAAGCTTTGTCCGACCAAAATACATAATCGTCATCCTAAAAATATTTATGAATAACTGAAAGCAAAATTATGTCTAAACAATCATTTTGATAGATCACTTGATTTATTCCCAGACTACTTGGCTTGAAATAAGGCTCTGAAATTACTTTGTCAGGGACAGCAATGTAAAGAATAACTTCTGACTCAATCTTTTTCTTGAATTTGTATTCTACATCAGGAGAGCTTGTACATCTATCATTTGTGTAAAATGTATCATTTCCTGGCATTTGTGGAGCACTTAGTGTGAAATAACTCTCGTCATTCAAAATGAACGATTTTCCATTGTTATTTTTGACCATCTACAGACATAGAGATTTTTCTAATTGAATTTGCTCTTCAGTGTTCTCTGGAGACCGATGCTTCTTTTTTACTTTAGGTTAGGTTAGGTTAGACCGGATGCCTTCGTGAGGCTTACATAGACCAATTCAGGTCCTTAGTGGTACCTGAACCTTTGTGTTTGTTTTAAAAGTCTTTAAAGATTTGCGTTGAGTTCGCAAACCTTAGGAGGGATTCTAGAGACACCCTGGCTACATCTTTAAGCGACGGGAATGTCGATGAGCCTAGGTATTTTAGTCTTGATCTAAGTAGGGCGGGGCATGTGCATAGTAGGTGCTCCAGGGTCTCCACTGTGCCCGGTTCCTTGCACTTCCTGCAGTTGTCATCCGTGGTGATGCCAAGCATCCTCGCGTGGGCTGCCGTCATGCAGTGACCAGTGAGCATGCCCACTAGAGTCCTGCAATCTTTGCGCGGGCGTGCCAAGATGAACAGAGTTCGTTTTTCGCATTGTGCATTGCACATGATTTTCGAGATTTTGCACGTTATCGTATCTCTCCATCTACGATTTACTGCTAGTGTGGCTCTTCTTTCGAAGTTCCTGTACAACTCTTGTAGCGGAGTAAGTACATGTTCTGCGAGTTCTGATTCCAGCCCCGCCTTCCTTTGCTAAACCATCTGCCATCTCGTTTCCCTCAATGCCCTGGTGGCTAGGGACCCAGTAGATGCAGACTCTTTTCGAAGCGCATAGTGCATCTAGTGCATCTCTGCCAGCCAAGACACTTTTGGACTTGATGCTAGCGGAGCGCATGGATTTGATCGCCGCTTGACTGTCAACGAAAATGTTGATGTTAGAGTGTTGTGTGTCCATGCTGAGGGCTATCTCAGCAGCCTTCCTTATTTCAAATATTTCCGCTTGGAAGATACTGCAGTGGTTCGGCAGTTTATATGGCTGCCTTATATTAGGCTCTGCGCAATACACTGCCGCACCTACCCCCGTAGGCATTTTGGAGCCGTCGGTAAATATGTTGACCGCCAGCTGTGCTTGTTCTATACCTTTGCACCAGTCGTTTGGTCCCAGAAGAGTTCGTACTTTGGAATTGACTATCGTGCGAGGTACCATGTAGTCCGTGCTACTAAGTAGATCCTTTCCGATTGTACAATGTCCAAAATTTTGAGTGTGCATGTTGCCTGCTGCCGTGAGGCGTTGTGCCGTTTTTCCGGCTATTAGTTTTGCGTGTATGTCCAGGGGGTCCATACTTAGAATCGTTTCAAGCGCTTTAGTTGGAGTTGACTTCAGTGCCCCCGTGATGCATAGCGCTGCCTGCCGCTGAGTTTTCTCCAAGTGCCTGAGGAATGTTGATTTGTTCACAGCCGGCCACCACACAATAATCCCGTAGAGTAGAATAGGACGCACTACCGTTACATAGATCCAGTGCATCAGAAAGGGTGAGAGACCCCAAGTAGTGCCTAGCATCTTTTTGGATGTGTATAGTGCAATGGTGGATTTCTTCACCCTTTCTTCCACGTTGGTTTTCCATGACAGCTTGCTGTCCAGGACGACTCCTAGATATTTTGTGTGAGTTTTCGGTATGAGACGTATATCGTTCAATTTCGGTGGTATCCACTGTGGTATCTTGTACCTTTTCGTGAACAGAACCAGATCCGTTTTCTCTGCGTTAATACTAAGACCGACTGAATTTGCCCATCTAAGTACATCTTTGAGTGTGCTCTCCATTATGGAGCTTACTGTTGATAGACATTTCCCTACTATAATAATGCTTATGTCGTCTGCATAGGCAGTTATCCTCGGGGCTCTACCTGCGAACTTTTCCAGTAGTTCATTAACTACAAGATTCCATAGTAGTGGCGAGAGGACCCCTCCCTGGGGTGTCCCACTGCGAGCTTCCCTTTCCATGGATTTAGTGCCCCATTCAGCCCGCACCTTTCTGCAGCCAAGCAACTTGTCTAACCAAAGGTTTATTGCCGGTGGTGCCTCTATTGCACGTAATCCACTAAGGATTGCGGTGGTTGATACATTGTTGAATGCACCTGAGATATCTAGAAATGCCCCGAGTGCGTATTCCTTGTGGTGGAGGGCTTTTTCTATGGTTACTACTAGGGAATGTAGTGCCGTTTCTGGATTGAATTGTTTCTTAGGTGCAAGTCAATCAGTTTCTCGAGCGTTTTGAGTACGAAGGAGGTCGGACTTATTGGCCTGTAGTCTTTCGGACATGGATGGCTGCTCTTACCTGCCTTCGGTAAGAATACAACCCTCGCTGTCCTCCAAGCCACAGGTACATAGTTTAGCCTGATGCATCCGTTAAATATATTCTTCAGCCATGGGACGACTTGCGATTCAGCCGTTTGCAACATGGCAGGAATTATATCGTAGTAGCTTCGGTACAGCCAGGAAAATGCGCCTTTAACAGCACCTCGAGGGATTCCTGACTGCTCTCCGTCCACTGGCCATTGTCTTTGCGTAGCTGGCTCTGAGTGGAGGTCTGCTTTGAGAGTAGCTTCCTGAGCCTTGCTGTGTCCGCAGTTTTTTCTATGTTTGAGCAGAAGTTCTTCCACGAGTGTCTTTTTGCTCTGCGTACGTTTGTTTTAAAAAGTTTGAGCCTACATTTGTATTCCCCCCAAATTTCCTCTTGGTCAGCTATTTTAGCTAGTTTAAAGAAATCTTTTAGGTCGCGTCTTTGCTCTGTAAGATTCGGACTCCACCATGGTGGTCTGATCTTACGCTTTGTTCGCGTGGGCTTACAAGAGGCATGATAGGCTTTGAGAAGATGGGCCGAGAGAGTCTTCACTGACCTTTCAATGCCCTCTTCCGTATTAATTTGTTTAGTAGCTGGTAATTTGCTCTCAATGATACCTCTGAAGCGGTTCCAGTTCGTGTTTCTGGGGCTTCTAAAGATCTTTTGAGCTGGAGTGTAGTTAAAGCTTATACTAAAGCTAATATAATTGTGGTCCGAGAAGGAGGGCTGTGCTAGCACCCTCCAATTTGTGACCAGAGTGTTGTTGTCTGAGGATATTGTTAGGTCTAACACGTTCAACGAGGTGGGGCCTACATGCGTGGGTTCCTCGCCGATGTTAGCTACGCTAAGGTTATATTGTAGAATAAAGTTAAGTAGGGACTCACCTCGATCGTTGATATCTGGGCTGCCCCATACTGGGTGGTGTGCATTGGCATCTGCTCCGATGACCATTGCTTGGTTCTTCCCGCCGGCGACTGCTACCATTCTTTGTAGCTCGTCTGGTGGTGCGTCGACGTCATGCGCCATGTAGCATGAGGCGACCAGGATCGGCTCATCCGCGTCGCCCTCTAGCGCCACAACGGTAAGATTGTCAGTGCTGTAATGAGATATTAGATAAGTATAGATGCCTTTCCTTATAAGGATGGCTGTTCTTGTTCTACTTACTGTTGTTGCGAAGAACGTATTAAAGTTTTGTGACTTTAGGCCAGATACCGCGTTGCCCGAGGCAATCCACGGCTCCTGTACTAAAGCCACATCGTAGCCTCCTTCCTCCAATACGAGAAGGAGTTCTGCGCTGGCGGTTTTGCATTTATGCAGGTTTATTTGAAGGACCTTCAGCTCCATTAGGCTGAAGGTTCCTTTACGGGGTCAACTTTTGTTGGTGTGCCTCCGTCACGCGCATCTACCAGACTGAGTCCTTGGGCAGCGTCGGTCACGGCTTCTAGGCCGAGGTCTTTTTCCACCTCTCCGGACTCTAGTGTGTTGCTGTTGTTGTCCTTGGGGTGGCGCTTTTTGAGGCGCAGATAAACACTGCCAACGCCCCACGCCATCTTCCCGCAACGCGCGTAAAGGATATCCTCTGCCTCCTTGTTGATCTGCAGGATTTAGTGCTGCCCCCCGCTACTATCAGGTAGCGGATCAGCAAACTTCAACACCCTCCAGTCAGCCGTTGGCACGTCCGGATTTTGCTTCTGTAGGAGCTTCAGCGCGGACTCCTGCGGCACTACTCTTGGGAAGAGTACCTTCGCTTTTGGCAGGGACGGGATACTAGTCCTGTCCACTACTTCCAGTTGGGCACCCTCCCATAGGCCTTGGAGTGTCAGGGTTACTGCTTTCACCCAGTGCAGAGTTGGATCGTCGTTGCACTTTAGGATCTTAACCCCATTGAGCCAGCCTGCTCCATCGAATGTGGGCATGGGAGCGTCAGGTTGGGCTTCCAACCTCGCGAACATCACCTCGAGAAGCTTCATCTCTACGGATTTCCATCTCTCAAGGGTCATTTTGCCTTGGGGATCACTCCGGTCGATCAGTGCCACGATCAGGTGTTGTTTAGTCACGTCACTGGCCTTGGTTTTTACCTCCTGTTTAGGCTGCGGGATTGTGTTTGTGGTCGGTTTCTGCTTCTGTCGTTTGCTTGCTGGAGCTCCGACTTTCGCACTTTCCACCGATCTTTGGCGTTTTTGAGCAGCCTGCTCTTCTACTTTGTTCGCGAACTGCGAAGTCGTAGGTGCAAAGCTTGGTCTGCTCGCGAAGTGTAAGCGACCCTCTTCCACCTTTAGCTTAGCCCAGGCGAGCGACTCCTTCTCTTTGGAAGAGAGATCCATCTTGCCTGACAGTCGACTGCAGATTTTAAGGGCCGCTTTGTAGTTGGCCTTGGCCTTCAACCCCTCCTTTGACTTGGTCTTGGGCCCTTTCTTGCGAGAGGAGCTGGAACCCGCTGACTTATCCGGAGAGAGGAGAAGCCTGTCCTCAACTGAGCTTGCGCTATCGTGGTCCGAGTCTGCATCGACTATGGCACCCCTGCGCAGTGTGGATTTTTTGGCAGTAGTTGTCTTTATACCCAGGCCTGCTCCCGCCCCGGTGACATTTTTGGCAGTAGTTTTGCAACCGCTATGGCCTGCTTCAACCATAGGGGAGGTGTGACTGCTGGCGGCGCGCAGTGAGGGTTGCTCCTCACTATGTCCTCCGGCAGTCATTTGTGATTTTTGTTTATTTGTGTTATTTCGGTCTTCCATATAATTCCCACGAGTGTGGGACAAAGGAAGGTCCACCCCCACAGAGGTCCCTGTGCGCGGGTAAGGCTGGATAGTACCGGAGGGCGCCTGGTATCCGGTACGCTCCGTTTGGGACTGGACTATTTTTAATGGGCCTCCAGCCTAGCAAATCCTCGGCACGGGTCGCATAACACCTTGATTCGGCCCATCGTAGGGACTAGGTGTGGGATAGGAGAGGTTATATATATGGGATGATTAGGGAGGGTATGGGGAGTGAAAAGGGATATAGGGTAGGAGTGAATAGCTACTAGTGCATCGCCAGGATGCAGCGACCTGTATGACCTAGGACCCCTGTCAGAAGCGTGCGCTTCCGTCATTCCAGCCCACTGCATCCTAGCGACCTAAGCCCCCACACCAACGTCAAGGTTGCTATTCCAGTGGGAGTCTTTTTTTACTTTAATATTAAGTGATTTTAATGTTTTGCAAATATATAGCTGCGAATATTTGGGTTTTAGAGCGGTTTGTTTTATGCTATATTTGTTGTTAAAAGCAGTTTTAAGCTTTTGAATAGAGTTTTTAGTTATAATAGTAGGTTTTCTTCCAGAACCAGGTTTTCTTTCTATGTTTAAGGTACTCTGGAAAGAATATATCGTCCTTTTTGACATGCCCTCAACCATAAAATGTTCGCATGTGAACTTTTTTCCTTTCTCTTAATGCTGCTGATAAAAACTTACAATACGCTAGCGGAGATGTTGCTGCTGTGAAGTCATTTTAAGGACTAACTTAACAAGTGAGCTGCCATGATTCACATGATAAAATGATAATGCAATAACTCATTTATTTACGCAATGCCTTAGTGGCAAAACAAAGCGTGTTGAAACTGCAATTCATGCAAACTAGTGCAAATTTTTTGTTATAACCCTGATAACGTCAAAATTCCATGGAAATTTCACGTTGTTCTATTGTATTTGACAAACAATTTGATAAGCCGTTTGAAATGTGAACTTCCCTAATGTCAAAGTGTGTTTTATAGATGCCAGTTTTCTTTATTAATGTTATTTCTGGGATAAGCATTTGGAAAAGAAATTTTATGAAGGGTAAATAAGATCAAATAAGAATATATGTATGTATTATGAAAAAATAAGCTTTAAAGTAATTGAACAGTTGAACAGCTGATCGCAGTTTTTGGAAAATTTACAAAAAATAGTTTAAAAATAAAAACCTATGATGAGAAGAACGATTGTTTTGTAAGGCGAGCATTATTGTTTTCTTAACCATGACATCTTGAAAATAAAATTGACTATCAAATTGCGTGCAGCCTACATGGCAGTTGGCAATTGAAATGAGTTTTGACAAGTAGTATGTGTGATCAACTTAAAAGTAAAATCTTGGAAGTTTAACTGGAGCGCTTATCAAACTTTTATTTTTAATTGGGACATTTAAAACTATAAAAACTTTTCAAAAACTACCTTCTTCTCTGGCTTTCTGTCGATGGCTTTTTAATTTTCCATGCGACACTTGGTCGACCTATGTCTAAGTGCTGCCTTCAAAATATTGGATTTCTTCCAGCATATTTTTTTTTAATGATATGACCTTCTATAAGCTACAGCTCATCAAAAAACCTGTACTTCCCCGTTTTGAAAAGCTTTTAGCAAAGGCTTTCATCAAAAACGCTTAGAAAAAGTATAGATTTAACATTGGATTTTAATTTGTGATATGGCAGCACTATATTTTATGAATTTTACATTAACAATAGGTCCTGTCAAAGCTTCTCATCTTACCTCATAATTCTTCCATGCATAGAACTAAAGGCATAGATTGACAGACACCGTTATCTGAATTGCGTTCATGTTGTCATCACTGCATGCTTGACACGCAAGAACCTGTTTTGTGAGCGCAAAAGTACAATTTTGTCGTTCTGTTCCGAGACCAATTTTTGTGTAAAGACTTGAAGTTACATAATTCTTTTAATATTATTTGGTGAGTACATATCGTTTATAATCTCTCTTATATATAAAAATGAGTGGCATACATGAGAACACTCATAACTCGAGAACGGATCGTCCGATTTGAGCTTCTTTTTTTTTTGTCTCTACCCAAGGAAAGTTATTCCGTCAAGAAAATTAGGAAAACACCAGAACGCGCTTTAGTGCAAATTATTTACAAAACTGAAAAAAGGCATTAACTGCTTATACGATTAACATACAAATTTGTACATAGATATTTTTAGATACTTTCATTGTTTCATCGCTTTTTATTTTGAACACCAGAAGGCGTTATAGTACAAATCTTTTATAAAACTGCCGAAAACTTCTAAACTGCTTTTACGATTAACATAATAATATGCATATAGCAATATTTGGGTACGGTTAGTGTTTTATGGCTTTTTATTTTGATCTATTTTGAACACCAGAGGTCGCTGTAGTACAAATTTTAAACAAAATTCATGAGCAGTTAATGAGTTTTTGGCAGTTTTTAAAAAAATATTAATATGTTTTCATACATCGCTTAAAATTATGTCAACCACGTTTGGCGTTTTGGCAGCGAAAAAAAGGATGTCGATGATTTGAATTTCGTAATTCAAAGTGCAATTGCTGGACAATTACATTCATTTAAATCGGTGGATTGTGTGACTAATCTGGAGGATTATCACCACATATATTACGATTTGGATCTATTATCATCATTCTGCAGAACCTCATGAACCGAAACTGTGCAATGGAATGAGACTGGTCGTGAAACAACTCAAGAATAATGTGATTCAAGCAACGATACTTAAATGAAAATTCAAAAGCGGGGACGTGCTTGTTCCGAGAACTCCACTGATTTCAACCAATTTACTTTTCGAGATCAAACGCATTGAATTTCCAGTTCGCCTTTCATTCACCATGAAAATTCATAAATAACAAGTCCAATCCTTGAAAGTGTTTTTATTCTCAAATCACCATGATTCTTACATTGTCAAACATATGTGGCATGATCGCGTAATGGAAAGAATTCATCTTTGTTTATCAACAAATACAACAAAACGAAAACGTGGTATACCACAAAGCAGTGAATTGATAAGACTTGACATGACCATTATCCAAACGTCATACATCTTTTGCTTACAAAGTCCAATTGCAATAAATTGTTTTTATTTTACTTTTTTGAGCTCATCATTTTTTTTTTGTCCAGTCGTAATAAAAACATGCCATTTATGTTTTAACCGAATCATATAATTTAATCAGTAACTTATATTATACATCTTATACTTAAAGGTTCCCTTAACCTCTTTATATGCCGTGCAAAAAAAGGATTCAAAATAATATTATTCAAAACAAAAATTTTTAAAAATTAAAAATAATTCAGTTGAATTAAAAAAATGTTTAAATTGTAGTGAAACTTTATATGTAGGTGCTAAAGGTTAACGTTATGGTCACTATATATAAGTTAAGTACAAATTAATTGCAACTTAGAACCAAAATTCCATTCCCACAAAATAGAATGCTGACGAAGTGTCTGCAGTTTCCACAGTCACGTACGCGAAAACAACAACAACGAAAATAGCATAAAAATTCCATATGAAATATAATCCACGATTCCGGCAGAGCAGTTGGTAAATTTGGCTTTGCATTTATTTAATTATCTTAGATTAATTTAGTTGTCAATTATTAGTGAAACAAAAAAGTTGGCTTCGGCCTTTTTTTAAAAACAACTCACAGTCGTAAAAAACTTAACTTATATACTACCAAGCCGACTTTTACCGCCCATAAACCAAGTAAAATGCTACATATCAGACCAGATCTAGTATTGATCGTTACGCATTAAAGTTTCAAAAGGAAACGTCTGACATGAGTTGCTCGAATGTCTATATGCTTAGACACTTCCAAAATTCTCACAATTTCATAAAGGATCACACGATCACAAGCACATTCAATGAAGTCTGACTGGACAACGTCTGTCTGGCCCTCTAGTGTAATACTAGTTTTTAATTTTATTATTTAATATGGGCTTGTTGTAGTTTAATTTTTAATTTTATTATCGTTGATTGCTGCACACATGGGTTGGTTGGATACACATTTATGTGTATCAATCTGCCCCACTGATCTTTTTGGTCTGAAGAATAAATGTAACACTGTAGCGAAGCACTTCCTAATTACTTTTATTGTTAATCATGTAATTTACATTTATTCTCTTGCTTTTAGTACTATTCAAATATTGAGTATTATTTATTTTATTATATACTAGCTGATATACCCGGTGATACTCGAGAGTCATTTATATAAACATTTTAATATACACTTCTCGATTACATGTTTTTAAATTCTGGAATAATGAAAAACATGTTGAATTTTATTTTTAAGCTACCGTTAGAAAGGTAATTGAACGAACATTAATCCAAAAAAGTTTTGAAAAATCTGTGTTGTTGGTGGTTTCATCTCTTGCGGTGAGCTAATTGAATAGAAAGAAGAAGTACGAAAAACATATTTTAAAAATTAAAAATAATTTTTATATGTACTTAATCTAAAAGCTAGCAAAATTACTTTTTCAACAATACAAAAATTATGGTGGGACTCAATGCGTCCTTGAGATATGGACATTTACACATAAACAAAGATTTATATTAAAAAATATATTGAACGTTTTAACAAAGAAAAATTTTAATGAAATATATTAAAAACAGCGGAGATATTGTCATTAAAAGTAAAAACTTTGATTTTCATATAATTTTTTTCTCATTATTAGCTATCAATGTTTTATGAAAAATACGTTGTACTAAAAATGATTGTACTAAAACTTATATTAGCTGCGTTTTTTCATGGGAATCATATCATCAAGCAAGCAAAGCAAAAACAACAAATACTTCCAGCAAGTGAGCTGGACATTTAAATTGATCCAATTCTATGTTTTTAACTATTTATTTATTTATTTATTTATTTATTCATCTACTGGGCAACTGCCCTCACAGATATATACTTAAACTAAAATCTTAAACTGAAGATTGAAAGCGCAACTGTAAAAGTAGACAAAACTTAGCCGTTATTGACGGCTAGATGACGCTGCGACTGAAAAAACTTGCAGTACTGCATTATTTGACATTTTAAAAGTTTGGTAGCAATAGCATTTTCGCAGAATATTTAGCAAAACTTATCTGCTAGCTACATAAGAACTTCAGATATTCTTCTGTAAGCAGAAAATAGCGTCACCTGTCTTTAATACCAAACGTTGTTAAATTTTGGGTTAAATTTGAAGAAACTTTTGGTAGATATCATTCGGCTATTCACCGCACGGTGTAAAGTTTGTATCCACGGTACTTACAAGTGTGGCGCCATCTATCTGTGAATTTAAAGCACAGATCAAAACCAATGAAATTATTGTGCTAACCAGATGCGCATATGTTGTATTATAACGCCATACAGCTGAAACTGATTACATAAAAATATCAACTTTTACAGCATTCTTATTAACAATCATATTTTCGATGAAATGGTGAAAAATATAAAAACAACATTTTGGAAAAAATAAATTTCGCGAAAAAAATCAAAGGGGGTACCCTTGTTGTTTTGATGACAAAAACAGTAAAATAATTTTTGCGCTTAGCTGGAATAATTTTTGCAAATAAATGCTATGTCATATAAAAGGTAGCCAGATTTGCAATTTTTAATTGATTTCATTTTTACAACAACAACAATTTTTGAGTAATTTTTTTGAGAATAAAGTCAATAAATAACAAAAATTTTTTAAAATTAAATACACAAAAATCTCCGATACTAAAAAGTTTTACAATAACTAAATTACCCTTAGTTGAAAAATTTTCGAGGGTGCGTGGCAAAAACTAAGTACGTAACATTTTAAGTTGCGATAAGCTTAATATGTGTACCTAGTTTGAGCAAAATCCGTTGAGCCGTTAAGATTTGTATAAAAGCCAAACAAACAAACAAACAAACAAACAAACAAACAGAAAATGAGTTTTATTACTATAGATACGATATATTTCAAATACAATTCAATAGAATTCATTACAATCAAACTTAGTTTCAACACTTCACTTAAATTACTTGGTTTCTCTAAAGTAAAATAGTGCTAACATACAAAAAAGTTCGAAAACCAAAAAGTAAGTCAGGGATCTGTACTGATATTCCAGAAATAAAAAATCCAGAAAAAAAGAACTACAACGAGCTATAGATGAATCAAACAAAAAGAAAAAAAACGTTCACAAGATCTCAAAACGGCTTATTTTGTAAGGCATATGTAGTCGCAAATCCCAGGAAGAAACTGGAAGACTTCCAAGGATATAAATTTGTAGTTCAATTTCAAAATGAAATTTTCTTTTAATTAATTATTTATTACTCATAAAACTCGTTTTTTTTGTAAAGATATTTTAATTTATATTAGTTAATCGACTATTGCCCCTGACGTGTATCAGTATACCCCGTTAGTGGGGTAGTTTGATATGAATTTCACTTTTTTATAAAATAGTCCTAAGACTATCTCTTTTTAAATAAGTTAGCGAGATAGATCCTGAATACAACTAAATATTTTGTTTTGGTATTACTGTCAATCTGTTTCCTTTTTTTGAGTCCGAACAAAAATAGTATCAATGTGCCTCCTGTCCCCCTATCAAGGCGCATACGATTGGTTGTCAGGGCAAGAAGGAAGTTACTTAACAACTCGTAAAAACATGAAACTCGGAGGAAAGCAATGCAACACAGAATTAATAATACTATACGACGTGATCGACGATCTGATTCTACGCATGGACTTCCTGATCAAAATGGAAACAAGATTGCAGTGCGGAGATTATTTGGGTGTTCACACGTCTGTCAAATGATTGAATCAATCAAAATTTGTTGTTGCTCTCCTATGCTAAAAAATGAACTCTCTGCGAGAGCGAAAATGAACTTCAAACTCTTCATCGAATTAGTCAAAATTTTGATTGAGCTCCAGACCTGTTTTGTTTATCAAAATTTGTTTAACAAAACTTTTCAGACAAATTGTTACAATTTTTCAAATTTCTACTGGGTCGCCAACATTTGCTACCAAAAAATAAGATTTGAATTTTAGTAATTTTTTAACTCGCATCCATAGGAACTTTCTAGAAATGAAAAGCACGTTGTGCACCAATTTGATGCAGATATAAAACGAATATATAATTCATTGAAATGTTTTTGATTTTTAAATTTTTTTTTATGCATTATGAATGTTTATTAATTTTAAAATAAGAAAAATCTGCAAATCTTAATTCTAGCAAAAATTTAAAGAAGCAAAAGATGTAAATCAAAACATGCATGTTTGTTTTAAATATATAAATCTGAATATAAAATTTGCATCAATTTGATGTAAGCGACGGATTCGGGTTACTTAAATTTTTTTATTTGTTTTACTTAAAAAAAGACACAGTTTCGATAGTATCGTAAGTATAGACTTAGAATTCCTTTTTATATAGTAATAGAGAAAAATTCTGGTTTTTTCATTTATATTTTTCAAAACTGTTTTGAAGCATTTCATCTTCTAAATAAAAATTATTCAAAAACAAATTTGTTGTTGTTGTTGCCTTCTTTAAACTTACTTGATCTAAAAAGCTCACAATTAAATTCATGTAAAAATTTGTTTTGTTTTATAAAAAGTTTTCGTTTGATATTTTTAGTGATGAATTTGTTGTTCATTTTTTTGTTGGTTAAAACTAAATGTAATACAAAGTTATGTTTAATAAATGGAAATAAATATCGGAAAAATTTTAACTATTTATTTTTCCTGTAGTAAAGAGCATAAACATTAGGGCGGGTCAATTTGTATGGACGAATTTTTTGGAGGTCTGGCTCAGCGAAATTCGTAAAAAACATGTAATTTCAAGACTTTTTCTCCACTACAGCATATACAAATTCTGAAAAAAAGCTGTGCAGACTTTCGTAAATAGATTTTGTTCTCAATTATAAAATATGAATGTATGAATGTATGTGTATGAATCTATTTACGAAAGTCCGCACAGCTTTTTTTCAGAATTTGTATATGCTGTAGTGGAGAAAAAGTCTTGAAATTACATGTATTTTACGAATTTCGCTGAGCCAGAATTCGACCCGCCCTAATAAACATATATAAAATATACTAGCATAAAAGCCCGTCCTACGACGGGTTGAAAGCATTTAGAGTAAAAAATATAACGAAAATTTTATGGATTTATAAACATCACTTTTTATTGAATAAATGTGTTGTTAAATTATCCTGATAAAACTTCTTTATATACAACATATCTAGTGTAAATGGTTTTAGAATTTTTTACCAATTCCCCTTGTCCCTTGCCCTCTATAATACTAAGTCTTACATCACCAGACCGCTTGACTCTACACATGGCTACATAAAGTTGCCCATGACTAAACACCGGGTCTTTTAGAAACACTTCTGCCTTTTCCAATGTTTGACCTTGCGATTTATTTATGGCCATTGAAAATGCCAGTTTGATGAGAAATTGACGCCGACGGAGAGTAAAAGGCAACTCTGAGTTTGCCGGTGCTAAATCAATTCTGGGAATGAAAACAATTTCATTTTCGGCAGTGCCTGACAATACCTGCGCGATTATCAAATTAGTCTTCAGGTTTTTCACAACTAATCGCGTTACATTGCAGAGACCTCTTTTTGTATTTAAATTTCGAAGAAGTATAATAATTCTTCCAATTTTTAGATTTTATTTATGCATTGTCATTCCTGAGGACAACATTCATTTAAAAATTCGGTACAGGGTAATTTTGTTTATCATTTTCATCACAATCTTCAATTGAGTCCATGCTCAGGATAGCGATTTTGGAATATTGTTTGATATGATGAGGACTCAAAGACTCGCCAAATATCTCTTTTATAAGCAAACCTCTACAAACAAAATGTTCAGGTATTTCTATTATATCTTCAGGCAAGTCGTGGTTATTCGTAAGATCTCTATTTCCTAACTTGAGTAACCAATCGCTAAAACTCGGATCAGTAGTCCGAACATTGTGGATTAATTTTAATTATTGCAATTCACTCCAAACATCACTGTATTTGATGCTCGCTTGCACAACTGCAGATCGTGTTTCATGAGGCACGACTGGCAGCGTTTGTCTTAAATCGCCACCAAAGATTGTGACCTTACCGCCGAAAGGTTTTTCATTTTTCATGACTTCTTGAAGTAATTTTTTAATGCAATTAATCGAATTCTTTGACGCCATTGTGGCTTCATCTAATATTATGACTTTTGCCTTTCTGATCAGATCTGCATCAGTGCTGTTAATTTTTAGTAATGAAATAGAGTTTTCAAAAACAGGAACAGGTACTTTAAACTGTGAGTGAAAATCTCTGCCTCCATTTAAAAGGTTTGCAGCAATTCCAGTTGATGCTGTAGCAAGTGCCATGTTTCCTTCTGTTCGTATAGCACTAAGTTGTAACTTGTATATGTAATTTTTTTCTTCAACCACCTGGACCATCTAAGAAAAAGCATCTACTTGATCGTTCTTCATCATCAATTGCAGAAATTATCCTTTCGTATGCTACCTTCTGTTGTTCATTTAAAGAAATTTTCATTGCTTCAATTTTTTCCCTTTCGTACTGAGTATTATATAAAGTCGTGAACGTAATTTGTTCTGTTGAAGGAGTATGCAGTCCAAAATCAGAGCATTTTTTACCATGAATTAAAAGAGCAGCTTGAATTTGTTAAAGGACAAAATTTTCGCAAGTACTGCTTTTCTGAATAACATCTGTGTTGATGTGCAAAATCAGAACAAAGATCCGTTTTGTACTTGAAAAATAACTCAGGAACATTTGGTGGTGCGGCAAGCACACAAAGGTACGCGAACAATTCTCGCAATTGCTGTAGCATTTTTCATTTGCAGCTTCATATAAAGTTTCATTCCAAATTTCATCGCTATTAAATAATGCACGCTTTTGCGCTGCTTCGTTAAAATTGGAATATGTAACTCCGTCAATAGTCCTCAAAAAATCAAAAGAAGTTGCTCCCGGCACATGCAAAAAAAGAAGCCTAAGGCAAAATCGTTCTGTATCCGCATTCAAACTTACCGCATACACACGACCTATAGTTTTGCCTTGCCTCTTTTGGCGAGGTTTCCACCTTCGATTTTTTTCATCAAAAACATAATTGTGTGAGATATCACCATAGATATCACCATCCTTGCTGCTTCATCTTCTTGATTTAATTTAAACCAAGCTGTTAGGTAAGTGTCGCGCATTACTGCCCTTTTGGCTGCCGCGAGCATGTTATTTTCAGTAAAAAAACGTTGATAAGGAAGGTGAACAGGAAGACGTATAATCGTGTGAGACTGATCGTGCATTTTGAATGCAAAAAGCCTTCAAACTGCTTCAGGTGCGCTTACGTATCTGGCGTCCATGAACGTTTTAATTTCATCGTGTATGAAAGCGCAGCTTTCCATATTAATATGGCAATTAAATTTCAAACTGAAGTATGGATTATACGGAACAATCCATCTGTTGTCAATGATTTTGCCGTTGATAGTGAAATCTGACATTACTTCGTCGCCGATACTTAGGATATCCGTCAGAATTTGCCAAAGTTTCTATCTGGAAATCTTTTGGAAATTTTTTTACACATTTTCCGTCGACCATACAGGGAGAATTAATGTTAAGCGCTTAACTATATAATACTATACACCTTAACAAACTGGCTTTGCAACCATCACATGTGTCGTTTCGCGGCTGATACAATTTTTTTTTTTTGGTACAATTCATCAAAATAATTTCATTAAATTCGTCATACCTTTAAAAAAGAGGTAGTTAAATCAAAAACCTACTATTGTGAAAACCCAATAAGTATCAAATATATTTTCTGTGCATACTTTCAGGCTGAAGATTTTTGAGAACAGGGTGTCTTGTGAAATTTCTTTACTGTCAAAAAATAATTACAATTTGAGTAATACTGTGTGCGGAACAGCATGTTTGCCATTTTTGTTTTAAGATGTGCATACATTCAGGGGACAGTTTGAGAAATATTGGACACGGAGCAGCGTGCTTGTCTTTTATATATTAAGATTCATTTTATTCCCACTAAAACTGATATTTTGGCACTTTTTTTTCTTTGTACGATGAATATTAAAGGCTGTAGGTATCAGAGAACTGCAAAACTCAATATTTTCTTGATTTGTTCATACACAAAAATTCTAACTCACATTATCTCACTCCACAAAACACAGCTTTAAATAAAATTAGCATCGTGCTGGCAAACGCTTCGTTTAAGTGAGAACGTTGGCTGATCGAACATTTTCCATTCAAATTTAATCACGAAAAAAAACTCAGCGTTGAATAAAATCAGCATCGTGCTAGCGAGTATGAGTTCGCAGATCGATCATGATTTATTCACATATTTTAGCAAACTAGCGTTGGCGTTATATGTTGTAATGAATATGTATGTATTTTGTTAAAGAGTAATCAAAAAATTAGATTTAATTGTTTTAAAAATTCGTAACAAAGACTTTATCGCTTCAAAAAAAATGTCAGAAGACCAAGCTTTTGTGATAGAGCAATTTTTTAGAAGTGCTAACCACAAACAAGTGTTTGTATCGTTGTTATTAAATTACTTTTCTTTTGTTTCTATTTGATCTTGCTCTTTTTATCTCTTTCTCTGCCAGCCTATGCAAAAACACATACGCGTTGATTTTTGCTTTTTGCTTTTTATTCTTGACCAAAATAATCATTACTGAGCCGAACGAACAAACACGAAATTATTGATTTGAAGACGATCGATTGATAAAATCATAGAGCCAACACGAAGCACATGGTTTGATTGAATTCAACTCAACAGCGAATATGTGCATTCAAGCAAGTTTGATCGCTTGAACGCAGAGGCATGAATTTAACAGTGTAGATTACGTATGAATATTTTTATGTGAGTTTTGCAGTTCTCTGGTAGGTATACCCCAAAGTGTCAAATATCACTTTGAAAAAATTCGTGAAAATGACCCCCATACAAACCGCGCTGTAAGACGTAATTCTACGTCAAAATGTCTTATACATATCCCATTTCGCTACTCTTTCTTATATTTCTAGCCACTTTAAATAAATCTTGTATTTTTATTTTAATTTTATTACAAAGTCCTGAATTAATTTTCATATTATTTTTTATGTATTAATCTCATGTATAAAGAAATCTACATATCCATGTAAATATTATAAAATTAACTGTTTTTAATAAAAATGTGTAATGTATTCATTTCACACGTTAAAAAATTATTTTTTTTTTATTTAAATGAAAAAACAAAAAAATTTCCCTACCCCAAAGAATCATGCCTGCCCCCATTGTCTTATTGGTCTGGATGCAGGCCTGGGTTGCTTGTAGCTCTAAAATTCAATTTCTGACTTTATCTAATATCTAAAATATGTTTTGTAGAATGGGCGTGATTATTTTACTGCCACGCCTACCTCTTAAGCAACCGGAATTGTAGTTTTTGCATAAGTTTGGTTTTATGTATGGTATTATGATGAAATTTTTTTTCTCAGTTTATGTTATAGTTAAATAACTTTGGGCAAAACATGAGCCTTATAGGTCAATTTCCACGCTTACCTCCCATACAACTGGAATAGTATTATTGGCCTCAGTTTGGTATTACGTCTGCTTTACTTACTTAAATGTACGACTTCTACATATTTCACTTTAATATTGATTGAATATAATTAAAATTGTGAGTTTTCTTTGTAAAAATGTTTTTTTTCTGAATCTGAATCAGAATTTTCTTGAAGAAATCCTGGAGACTTTAGAAGTTTTATTACATCTACTGTTAAGTTGAACCGTTTATATTTAGGCGGTTGACGCAAAGAATTAATATATGAATCTGAAGAAATTAAGAGTCTATGTGATTTTCAAGCTCATTATTTCACAGTTTATTAAGTTTCCTTTCTCAATAAAAGTTAAATTGTTTATCTACACAAATCCAGATCTTAGAAAAATAAATTTTTATTGATTATTTAACACAAAAACTTACAAATGATGTATATTTATTTATTTTAGTTGTAGTTATAATTGATCAAAATTTTTACTGAACTAATCTGTAACTCTTTTTTATTTAATTCATTTAATTACAGTTCCAACTAAAGACGCATTTCCCAGACTTTTCGATATCCTATATTTACTATTTAACTTACATATATCCGAGCTTATTGGCATATATTAAAATGAGCATTTTTAATTCAATTACGGCAGATTAACAAATATTTCTTAAATAAATTATTATATCACATCTTTGCTTATAACAAAGATATAAAGATAAAAAGTAACAAAAAAAATGGTGCAACTAACATATTGGGAAACCCCGCTGAACAACTGTTTGTATAATTATTATAACTTAATTGCTGACATTAGACACAAAACCTAAAAAAATTATTTTAAAGATATACATACAATATTGTGTTTACCATTAATACCTTTCATCAAAAATAAAGTAAAGAATTATCTTCTTTAATTTCGCATCGAAAATGTCCATTACAGTAAAGGATTCACTTAAAACTTATTCCTACATTAAGTTTGAATATATATTTTATTTTGTTAAACTTTGGCTTTTCAATGTTTAATAGAGACAACAGTAGTTATTTGTGCTTGTTTGTTTACTATGCGTTTTTTAAACGTGTGTATGCTTTGTTGTTGCTCACAATTTTTAAAGCAAGCAAATTAGTTAAATATAAAATAAGTCACAATTTTTTTAATTTTGACTACTTAGTTTGCAATAGAAAGACCTAAGAAGTTAAAAACCATAAAAACGGCATATATCTGGTTCATGAAATTTAACAACGTTGAAATTTTATTTTATTTGCACAATTTGTAACAATTTAGTAATAATTTCAAAAACTGACTTAATAAGATTACAATTGCAGAAATTATCTTAATAAGTGTTATATGCGTTAAGCACAGGAATGAAAAGATGCAGTTGAATTAAGATGATATCTTTTACATCCGCAACTTTTCGCAACGGTTTTTTTAAATTAAAAGCTAATGCACTAAATATTATTTTAGTTATATTTTCCAGGTTAGATAATGGTAAATACTTAAGATATATTTGACTATATATGACCATAAATATAATTTTATGAAGAAAAAATATTTAAGTAACTGTTTCTATGCAAGATTTCTAATGTGTGATGAAATAAAATACATGTGTGACGAACTAAGAAGCAAATGTAGCAAATTAATTCTTTTCATAAAAAAACATTTTAAATGCAGGGTTAGTATTCTCTATAGCATGCGCCTCACGTTTTAGTTAAACTAAAATCCCCCACTCTAGGAGAAATTATTTTATAATTTTTAGTTATTTTTTAAAACGTGTTATATTAAAAATTTTTTTTACTTATATATTTATTTTTTATTCTTATATTACTCATTTTGTTTGTTTACAAAATTTCATTTATATCTTAAATTGCATTTTGAGTTTTAAAACTCTAGCTCTAGTAAATTGGTTAACAACGGATTCCAAGTTTTTTACGGGACAGATATGAAGTGAAGTTAATAAAAAACTTGTTAAAATTATTTTATTCTTTATAGTTTGTTTTAATACGTGGTATTTAAAATTTTTTTTGTTCAAAAAATTATTTATTTATGTATATGTATATGACTTACTTATGGTCCTGAAATTCCTATTTGCCGCATTCTGTTCATCTTCATTACATGGTGTCTTGTTAGTTAGTTTTGAGCACTCGAGTTGCTCTGTTCTTAATCCTTCTAATGATCTCACCCGACTTAACGTGATATATGCCTGTCCCTTAGCAAATAATGCTGAGCCAAGGTATACAACAGCGTGGTCTACTGTGCATCCTTGCATTGTATGGACTGTGCAGGCCCAGCACAGTATTATGGGGAGCTGTGTTCGCTCGATTGTTTCGTAGTTTCTGATTGCCGGAAACTGCGGAATGTCAGCATCGTGCATTTGATTGCTACGGAATAAAGGCCAACGAATGTTAGTGATATTGCCCATTGCACCATTCACAAGTCCTTGCTGTGTATTAATATTTGAGCGAAGCATCACTCTGGCGCCGATGAAAATGTCCAACTCCTTTTGTAACCCTCCAGTCTTGTTGATATCGTCTGACACAATGTTGTTCATGTTTACATTCTCAGCATTTCTTGTCGCATTCACTAGCACATCTTAAGCCTGAACTCTGAAAATCTGCACTGCTTGGGCTCGATATCGTACGGCTGTGTTGTGTGCATCAACTTGACCACGAGTAAGATATATGCGAATTGCTCTGTCTAAATCGAAATCTCCAGATGCTGCTATGAGTACTTTTGACTTCAGTATAGAAAAATGTGCAGCCTTCAATTCACCGACGCGTAGAGTAGTGTTGGAGATATGGGATTTTAATTGATTTGTGGGCGGTAAAAGGACGAGTGGCCAAATTTTTTCCGAAACCATTTTCTACTGGAAGGAAATTTACTGCCAAAATTTCAGCTGAATCAACCCGGTAGTTATTGAGATATAGCATTTTTATTGATTTGTGGGCGATAAAAGGGGGAGTGGCAAATTTTTTTTCCTAAACCTTCCTCTACTTGAGGTAAATTTACTGCCACAATTTCAGCTGAATCAGCCCGGTACTTTTTGAGGTATAGCATTTTTATTCATTTGTGGGCGGTAAAGGGGGAGTGGCAAAATGTTTTCCTATATTATGTATGTTGTCATCCAGTTCTTAGCTAAATTTTAAATTTCAAAACCCTAGTTCATCGGGAAGTTGCTTAAAAATTGATTCCAAGATTTGTACGGGACATACACACATACATACCTTAGTAAAGTATTTATATGTGCACAAATATTTTTTATTTTTTCTCCCTAGTTTATAACAACACAATTTTATTGAGTTTGCCATAATTTTTTTAAAGGATGTATTTTATTTGTTGAACAGAGAAATCTTCTCTTCCTCGTATTCGTAGTACCGTTAGTCGAAAATATTGTGAAATCTCGCTTGTGCAATAGAAAATATTTATATGTGCACAATTGCTGTTTTTGTGTTTTAATTTTAGAAATTACGATATTTTTTTGATAACCTTAGCAAGAAAGCCCATAAACATAGCGGTAATACAGTTTTGGAACAAAATATGAGCACATTTTAGAGTTATTTTATTTTTCAAATAAAAATGCCAAGTGGAACCACTTTATCTGAAGAGAATGGTTGAAATATAATAGGCTTAAATAAATCTGGTATAAAAGTAGTTGCTACAGCTGCTAGGACAAATCTTCAACGAAACACCATAACAATTTTTTTAAAATACCCTGGCAACAATGCTATAATCAAAAGTAGTGAAAAAAAATCTTTGATTGACAAAAGACGAATCCGACGTCTTGCTGTGCAGAAAACGATGAAATTGCTTCGCATTTGGATCTAAGGGTTACTAGAAGCAGAATCCAACGAATTTGGGATGAAAATGCCAACGTCAGTTATGAATCGCCCTTCTCTCAACCCAGGCTTCTACCATGACACATTGCGGCCAGTCTAGTATATCCCGAAAAATACAAATTTTGTGAGAAAGAATTTGGGAATGTCATATAAGTGATGAGAAAAAGTTCAACCTTGACGGGGCCAATGGTTGCCAGATATGGCGTACCGTCATTTCGCACAATGTCATTTCGCCCAAAAACGAAAATGACATATCGCCCAAAAAAATTCAATGTTAGTTGTTATTGTGTAAAAAAATCGAGATTTTGGGCGTTATAACATAATTTTTTGGGCAATATGACATTTTATCAAGCCAACATCGGCCCATGACACACCCCCCAAAAAATAATAAAAATGACATACCACCCAAATATATGGACACATTTGTAAAAGAAATATAGGAAAATTTTCTATGTAATTTGTAAATAATTCATATTTATTTCACATCGTTGGTTAAAAAAAATAACAAAACGTCCTTCTTCATAGGATTATTACAAAAAACAAAAACAATAAAACAATAAAACGCGCGCCCCACGCGTTTCGCGACGCGGCCACCGTGTGGTGTTACCACCACCGTAAGATTACTTACCTTTCGCATTCGCTTCGAAATGCGGGTTGGTCATTCCTTTTCACACCATAGGTTGGTAGCACATGCATACAACGCAGGGCCTCTGAGGTGCTCCAAACATAATGACAAACCAGCATGTAGCACCATTATATGATGTAGGGTGCTATTACTGCTATTCCGTTGTGGTAATATTTGAACAAAGTAATTCTTTTCGTAAATGACATATCGCCCAAAAAAACTGTACGTCAATGTTATTGGGCGATATGTCATTTTAGTTTGGGTCTTATGACATTGCTTTTGGGCGGTATGTCATTTCAGTAATAAGGGTTTTAGGTGAAAGGACATATTTGGGCGATGGTTGGTTGGTTGGTTTAGATGGTGATTCTACATGCAAGTAGGATCCAAGTAGCTCTAGTGAGCCGTTTTGATACCATAACCTCGTGTTTCTGTTGGTTGACTGGGCAGCGCACTGCTAGGCTAGAACCATCCGGTGCGATTGATGAACGTTAGGAGATTGTTGATTTTTGTTGTTGAGAGTTCCTCTAGGTTGCTGAGGAAGGCCCTGCCAAGCGTTGCCGGGCAGGTGCACAGAAAGTGTGTTAGTGTTTCTTTTTCATTTGAGTCATCGCAACTGCGACAGTGGGTGTTGAAAGGTAGTCCGATTCTCTCGGCATGAACTCCGATGCACCAGTGACCCGTAATAATAGCCGTTAATCTGGCTATGTCGCTCCGGGGCTTTGAGAGCATCTGTTGAGTTCTGCCTATATTGTAGAGGGGCCATATTTTTCTTGATGTGCTGCAGGTTGGTAGTTCTCTCCATCTACGACCGGCTAAGGTTAAGTAGTAAGAACGAATTCCTCCCTTGACTGTGTTCAGTGGAACTTCGACTGGTTCCGCTCTGGAAACGTCAAGGGAAGAACCCCGCCTGGCCAATTCATCCGCCTTTTCATTACCATAAATGTTCCTATGGCCGGGAACCCAGATTATGGTAATGCTAAGTTGGTGACTTAGCCGGGCCAGTTCATCCTTACACTGCCTTACCAGTTTGGAGTTGGTACTGATCGCAGCTAAAGATTTAACGTCAGCTTGGCTATCCGTCAGAATAGCTGCGTTAAGGTGGTTGGTGTTAGCTCTCCTTAAGGTGCGACAAGCTTCTCTTATCGCAAAAAGCTCGGCCTGAAAGACGCTGGCTGAGTTTGGTAGACGAAACGAGTCCGCCACCCCCAGTTTCTCAGAGTATATGCCCGCTCCCACTCCGCACTCCATCTTGGAGCCATCCGTGTAAAAGGACACATCGAAGGCTAGATCAATTCCCCCATTGCGCCATTCCACCCTGGTGGGAAACTTGGTTGTAAAGGATTTCGTGAAGTCGAGTTTGGGAGTGTCGTAGTCCGTTTTTCCAGGAAGCAGTTCCCTAGGTAGCGGATTAAGAATGTTGCTGTGTCCATATGGTCTATTTCGCCAGTTGTACGACTCTCTGAGTCTGACTGCACTGTTTGTTGCAGTAAGCTTAATGTGTAAATCTATGGGGAGTAAATGTGTCAGGACATTAAGTGCATCAGTGGGGGATGAGCGGATACCCCCCGTGATACCTATGCATGCGGATCGCTGGATCCGAGCTAGTTTTGTTGTGTTGTATGCTTTATTCATTGCAGGCCACCATACTAGTGCACCATACGCCAAAATGGGTCGCACTACTGCTGTGTATAGCCATAAGAGCATTTTTGGTTGAAGACCCCATTTTCTACCAAAGGTTTTTTTGCAGGCATAGAAGGCTATACAGGCCTTCTTGACCCTTTGTTCGATGTTAGTTTTCCAGCTTAGCTTAGGATCCAGAATGACACCTAGGTATTTTGCGCTACTGGATAGTGTAAGAGGTTGGTTATTGAGCTTTGGAAGGACAAATTGTGGCGCTTTGGTTTTTGTGGTGAATAACATCAGTTCCGTCTTGCTAGGGTTAACTCCTAGGCCGCACCTGGCAGCCCAGACACTGAGTTTTCCCAAAGCAACTTCCATTGGCTCACTGAGCGTAGAGGGGAACAGTCCTGACACCATAACAACCACGTCATCCGCATAAGCCACCACTTTGACCCCATTGCAATTTAGTGTATTAAGAAATTCATTCATGGCGATGAGCCAGAGTAGGGGGAGATTACTCCTCCTTGCGGAGTACCCCTACTGACAAATCTCGTGAGTTGGCAGCCACCCAGGTCTGCCTGGATTATTCTGTTTCTGAGCATTGAGACTATCCAGTTTCTCACCGGTGCTTGTACGCCAAGGTTGGTAAGAGAATCAAAAATGGCCCTAGTATGAATATTGTTAAAAGCCCCTTCTATGTCTAAGAAGGCCGCAAGAGTGTATTGTTTAAAGCATATTGATCTTTCAATAGTGGTAATAACCTCGTGTAGGGCGGTATCTGTGGATCTGCCCTTGAGGTATGCGTGTTGGGCGTTGGATATGTTAGCTCCCTTTAGAACGTCCCTGAGATGAATATCCAGTACACGCTCTAGGGTTTTCAGTGAGAATGATGTGAGGCTTATTGGTCTAAAATCCTTGGCTGATTCGTGACCTCTCCTCCCAGCTTTGGGTATAAATATTACCTTAACTCTTCTCCAGCTCCTTGGAGTGTAGTTAAGGCAAAGACACTTAGTGAAGATAGAGAGTAGGATAGGTGCAACTACATCTTGTAGTTTCTGCAACATTATTGGAAGTATGCCGTCGGGACCTGGGGATTTGTATGGAGAGAAGCTGCTTAAGGCCCAGATAACCCTTTCCAATGAGATAAAGGAGCCAGTCGGAACCGCCGCAGTTGCCTCAGGTGATTCTATACCTAAGTTCTCATTGCAGTTGCTCCTGCAGCCGGGAAAGTGTGTGTTGAGTAAGTGTTCCAGGGATTCATTGGTAGATTCTGTCCACGTACCATCGTCTTTCTGAATGAAAGATGGACTGGTGCTTTCTTTGGACAGGATTTTGCTTAGTCTTGCCGATTCTTTTATATTGTCGATCGATTGGGTGTATTCCTGCCGATATTTGGGCGATATGTCATTTTCTTTTTTGGGCGAAATGAAATTGGGCGAAATGATGGTACGCCGCCAGATATACCGTCACAATTTGCGATAGCCACGACAAAATAAGTATGCGCGTAACCATGGGCGGGGATCATTGATGATTTCAGCCATTTTCAGATACTTTGAAGTCTCCCCTGTTATTATTTTTGTGCAAATCGAATTCACAAATATAAATTGAGTTATTAGATGATGTGTTTATTGAGTTCACATGCTATAAATATCAGGATAACTGGACTTTTCAGCATGAAAACGCACAAATAAATCCTTCCCGAGCCACAAATGACTTTCAATAAATCTGAAATATACCCGTACTGTAGTGACCTGCTGTTAGTCATGACTTGAATCCTATCGAAAACCTGTGGAGAATTCTTTCGGCCCAAGTTTATAAAACGGGCGCCAGTTCGAGTCGATGAAGCATCTGAAAATAGTTATTTAAGATGAATGGAAGAAAATTGATGGCTCCATCCTCAGATCGTTGATGTACTTCATGTCTTTCATGCTTAACCAAGTCATATATAAGAAAAGAAGACATATTCTTATATAAAATCTATATACATTTATATTTTATTCAATAAAAATAGGTTTTGCACATATAACAGTCCACCCTAAACAAGTGCGCGTGCGTGATTTAACTGTCAAAATCGGCTCATGCCCATACATTTTGTATGAAGCCTACCGAAACACGCACCGGACTACCGCAACATGAATCGAATTTCCAATTTTGACAGTGCGTTCGGATGTGAAGTTGGCTGCATAAAACCAAAGTATTAGAACAAAGAGCAATTAGTTGCTTTTAATTAATTAATCCCAATTGCAAATGGAAGTATTTGCTATATTAATAGATTTTTACACAATTCTAAAAGTTTCTTTAAGATTTTTAAACCATCAGACTGAGCTGGTTCGAGAGCAGCAGTTCTTTCCGCAGCGCTCTTGTTTAGGTTAAGCGTAAAATAAAATTGCGTGGCGTTTGGGTACGCAGCGCAACGCGCACTTGTTTAGGGTGCACTGTAAATATTTTCTATGAATTTTTTAATACATTATAATTTTTATAATAACAACAAGTTTTTAAATAAGATATATCTTGTTTTACATATACTTCCTCAACACTATTTCAATAAAAAAATTATATAAAAACAAATGAAGTTATGTTTGCTTACATTTGCATTTGAAGTGTTGCACATATAATTATTTTACTGAGGTACATGAAGTAAAGCTTATAAAAACGTGTAAACAATAAAATCATGTTAAAAGAGCAATTTTTTTAAAAAAAAATTATATAATTTTCGTTAATTTTGAATTTTTTTTTATAAGATAGGAATAAAATTTAACCAAGTATTTAAACAAAGAAAAAATTTTTGCAAAATATTTTCTACATCAAAAGTTATGGTTGGTTAAATTTGGCTTACTTTTAGAGGTTGAATTCACTTTGTCTTCGTTTATTTAAAGTTCTAACTTTCAGAAATTTAAAAAAAAGCAAGAGTTATTTTTACTTTTCGATATTGTTTTTTTTTTTTCATAAATATATTTCTTTTGGGAAAATAATTCCTTTTTACAAAATTTAACATTTTATTTGTGCGCGTTTTGGCACGCTGAAATTGAAAAAGACACATTGTGCGACGCTCCATCTCGAACACCCCAAGAAACATTGCTTAGGACGGCAGACGCCTCTGAAGAGAGCAGTAGGTTCAATCAAAATAGACGAAACGAGACGAACCCAAAAGATTTAACCCAAAAGGCAACGAGTTGCTCAACTCGTCTGAATCAGCTGTTTTGTGTTATTTCTTTATTTAATTTGTGCATTTTTTTAATTTTTAATAATGATTTGTGAAATATTAGTGAAATAATGGTGAAATTGAAACAAATTGATGAAAATTAAATAAAAACGCACTGTGCACAGCTTTTAGTGACAAGTTGCTACGCTAGCAGTTCGGTTCTTACTGAATAATACGTCTTGTCAAACTGTTTCGTTTAGTTTCGTTCAGTTACGTTTGCTCATTTTGGGTAACTATATTAAAATGTATTTAACCGAACACTGAAGTTTTTACTCGTTACGGAGCAAATCGGCTATTTTGGTTGGCCCTACTGCTGTCTACAAATGTTTATTAATGTAAAAGTATTTTGTGGTAAAAATTTTGAAACTTGCTTTGTACATATGTATTTTCAACACAACTTTGTTGAATGGAAATAAAAGAGGCTTTACCCATAAGTCTGTAATTCCCCGTTTCTGTATCCGGACAGAAAGCCACTATGTTTTTAACGTTGACCCCTGCCGCGAAGGCTTAATTCAACGGTGCTCCAATGCTTGGGACAAATATGAAGCGTCGGTCAACGCCCCTTCGGAATTCAAGAAAGACCACTTTTGAAAGGTTCCTCTAATCACATGCCCCAGAACCCCCAACACTGATGTCAAAAAGACACTATTCATGACCGTGACTCATTCAGCCACTCGAATTTAAACATGACTTGGTTATTTTAATAACCATGGGTTATCTCAGTATCAATACCAATAATACAACCCTTTATATTTTTGGCCGCTCAAAATCATCACATCCATATCAAAGGTCATCACTCTCTGACATGAAAAATTAAGGCAACATATAGGCCTGTCACTCATGCCATCAAATTCCTCAATCTCAGTGGTCACAACTCAGACTATTTAGGTTTCCCCGTCGCCTGTACTCAAATTTCAAAGGTAACAGTATATTGATCCGGTAGTTGCTTACCTTCCTAACATTTACTGTTTGAAATTAGCGAGATTCAATCTACCATCATTCTCTTAGTAATTTAAGGGAATCACCAACCCGAGTTCAACTTAAGTGTAACTCACACCGGCCTTTCTGGCCTAACCACAAGCCAGAGCGTTATTAAAACCCCACGTGGGCCTAACCCATACGACAGTCAATACCTGGGCTAAAGGCTCCACCTGACAAGGCTCTTCAACATCCCGTCTTACAGACCAAAAGTTCTTAGAACATTTATATTTGACTGTGACACCTTCAGCCACTCGAATTGTACATGACTAGGTTAAAAAATTAACCATAGGTTTCACAGTAAAACCGGGTAAACCTCAATTCTACTTATGCAACGTCGTTATCCTAATTAAGACTTAATAAAAAGCCTTAACAGAAAACTAAGAAGCATGAGCCGTTGTATACAAATTTGCTTATACAATGGTCCGAAGGTTAAATGTTTCCTACATAATAACCTTTATTCTAAGATAGGTCTGCAGAACAACGATAGATCAGGTCTCCTCATCATTGATGGATGACTGTCCCCGCTCTTCAAGTTATGTTGGATTGATCGTCCATCGAAAGCATATTACAACAACGGTGTTATGATAACTTAATATCAAAACAATGCTTTCTCCAAGAATTTGGCAGCAACATCCAAGGCTCTAGGTAAACCTTTTTCTTTTACAGTTATCAGACGAACATTCAGGAGCCGTGCCTCCAGAAAGAACTCATTATGAGATCAGTTCATGGGCCGTGCCCCATTAACTGCCCATCCAATAACAAACCCTCACCCTTCCATTCCTGGCTTGGGACAGGCAGATTCCCCGAAGGTCCTCTGGCGGGTTTCTCTGTATCCGGATAGAAAGCACTAAGAACATTACATATAGTCATTTATGAACAGGAGCGTACCGGAGCCATTTTGATTGGGGGGTATCATTGTATTCCGGCCGACTGGATACCCTTAAGTCCCAACTTTTTTTTTAATACAACATAGTTTAATTATATAAAGTTACTCATCCGTTCGATCAATATAAATAAATCTTAAGGGGTCTTTTTCATTTGAAAGGCTAAGAAAAACACTTCATAATTATTTTTACTAAAAAGTTTTTTTAATGATGAAATAAAAAACATGTGTACATCAAAATGCATATAATTAAGTATGTTTTGAATTTTTTTTTTTTTGTTTGACCTTTTATCTGCTTTCTTAAGCTTTTTGCAATTTGGACATCATTTTTCGAATCCAAAAAGGTGGCAACAATTTCTTAGCTTTTACAACAAGTAACTGAAAATTTTTCAGTTCATCTAAATGATAATACTTGCCAACTAAACCTCATACCTGTTTTTGGCGCCATTTTCAAAACAAAAATTGAAAAATTACTCTATTTTTTTACATTTCTAACGCTCTAAAAATTCGAGTTTTAGGTTTTTATAGATGATTATAGGTAATAATCGTAGAGATTTTACAATAATAAATATAATGCAAAACAGTTTCAGCTAAAACGGCCCTTTTCGTTAATCTTTGGTACCGTTTTAAGAAATCCTAAAAACTTTAACCCGTATATAGTAACACTTTTCAATCTTTCGATCTTTTTCAAGTGAAGAAGATCCCTTAAAGGCAGTTTTCATATCGTTCCCTCTATCAAAGAAAAAAAAAAAATGAAAGTATTTCAACATTGTCGAATCAGCATTTAAAAATTTATTTTGGTTTTTGTTTTAAAAATTCATAGTTCATATATGTTAAAAAATAAACAGGGCTTTCAATTTCTTTAACATTTTGTCTTTTAATTGTTTAAATTAATTAAAAAAAATTGTGTTTTAAATAAAAAAAACAAACTGAAGTTTTAAGTATAGCATTTAAATATTAATTTTTTTTTTAAGGTAGCCCATTGCTGCGCAATATTATCTAAGTTAATGAGATCAACTATGTCCTTTTCCGATGAAAATATTAATAAGTCATTAAGACGTGAGTCATTTTGCGTGGTTCTTAAATAATTTTTAATTAATTTTAATTTGCTGAACATTCTCTCATTTCCTGAAACAGTAACAGGCACTGTGCACAGCAAACGCGACCTTTTGCTAACTGCAGGAAGAGATTTTTTATTGCGTTCTGAAACATTTGCTGTACCCGATAGAGTTTCTACGCCTTCTCATAGAACATAGAATACTTCAACTTCCGCATTTACTTGAAGTGAGTCCAACAAAGAATTTGGTAACAATTTTATTGATTCTAGAATTCGCTTTTGGGTCAAGTTAGTTGAAGATAGAATTGGATTAAAGAGTTCATACAGAGGCTTTATTGTTTCTAAGCAACTGCTTAATTTACCTCGCATCAGTGAGGTTATATTATCCAATACAAGTTTAAATTCTCCTTTATAAAAACAGTTCATAAAAATAAGCTCCGTTTGCATCGTTATCATCCAAACGTTTCGGCGCAATACAACGGCGATATCGAATTCCTTTTCAGCATCAACATTAAAAGATCTTAACAATGCAACAGCACTGCTAATTAGATTATTCGTACCTTCAGAGTCCGAATTTATTTTTTCTAATGATTTAAGTGTACAAGAAATAAATTTCTTAGCATCTAAAATATTCATTCAACGGCTTCAAGAGATTCAGTCAGAAGTTTCTTATTTACTTGCACATTTCTCATAAAACAAGACTTATAATAAAGTCCACAGAAATGAGTTGGTTTGATAGCGAATATGCAACATTTAGTCAATTTTCTTGGAGCTTTGGGAAGTTTCGTTTAGAACATCAACAATGACATAAAGCGATGCTTTTATAATAAATGCATTTTGAATGCAGATTTAAAAATTGTGTTCTTTTGGCCATCATCTCGAGTTTAAAAGTTAAAAAGGACATTTTTTCAATAGTTTGAAATAGTTTAAATTCATTATATATTTATTTATTATAATTGTATTTAAATTAAAATGTTAAAGATTTTACATCAGAGTTCTTGAGCTAAGAAAATTTCTTTAAACATGCTGGCCGATTTCGATCATTAAATTTTTTATTACAAATGTTGGGTATTTCTGGATAAAAATTTCAATCTCAGAAAGTTCTACAAAAATGTATTAATTAGGTTTTAAAAAGGGGCTGTTATCATTAAGCTATATCCAGAAACTTAAGCATTAATCATTATTTTATGGTTTTCAAGTTTTTGCTCTGGTATAAATATAGTCATCTGATGTTTTTTTTTAAATCTTAAATTAAAATCATTAATATTTTTTTTCCATTTCCATTTTTTCCATTTGGTCCGCTGCTCTCTTTTACATTACTATGCATTACGATTTCCATACTTTTTTAACAATATAATAATAATATAATAAGTTGGGGATTTTCCGAAGCAGACCACAGTGGGTCCCTTTTCGTCCCCCATTGGACAAAGGGTACTACTGCTCGGAGTACTCGTACGTGAGCATGCTCCTTGTGTAAGCATTCTTTGTCACCTCAAGCATATCCTTAGGTTGCCCGTAGAGTAAGCGCCGAAGCAGGCAGGCAGGCAGGCAGGCCCTGCGAAGAAACGAGATAGAAATAACTTTTTTCTCTCTTGTTCACATAGTTTTTCTGTGCCTGTCTGCCTGCCTGTTTGCTTCGGCGCTTACTCTGCGGGCAACCTTATAGGTTAGTTGACCAATCTCGGCTTCGCCAATAAATGGGCGTCCCAGAGTGGTCAATCTTATGCTTGCCAGCGCCGGACACTGGCACAGAATGTGTGCTGCTGTTTCCGGCTCCTCTAGGCATAACCTACACGCATCGTCCTCGGTCAGAGTCATCTTCCCGAGATGGTACATGAAGGGACCGTGTCCTGTGACCAGTGCAGTAGGCCAGCTTAAAGTCCTTCGATTGTATCGGATAACTTTTGCTGCCTCACTACGAGACCACTTCACGGCCGCCTTTGATTGCCTGCAATTAACAGCTTCTTCTAACCTTTTACTGTGTTCCGAGTCCGTCCATTGTTTAATAAGGCCTGCCACCATATTGTCGCCTATGGCGATACGTGGTTCTGGTCCACAGAATTCTTCTGCTGATCCTGCTCTTGCTAAAGAATCAGCTTCTTCATTCTGTTCTATGCCAGAGTGTACTCTTACCCACATAAGTGTGAGCTCATTCGTCTGAGCTCACCTATTGAGTTTTGTAAGACATTCTATGGCCAACCTGGAAGTGATGTCTGTCCGTTGCATACACCTAATCACAGACTGCTTGTCGAGAGCGATGACAATTTTCTTGCCACTGATCCGGCCATCTATCAGGTGGTCCAGCGCATGCACTACGCCAAGCATTTCTGCCTGGTATACAGACACAAACCTCCCCAACCTCAGTACACAGGATAGGCTTAACTCTTTTGAGTACACGCCTGCCCCGGCCCGGCCATTCATCAGAGAGCCGTCTGTGAATATACTGATATCGCTACCAGCGATTTCTTCACAAACGGCTCCATCCGTTATAAGACTTTTATAACATTTTTCTGTTATTTTTACTCTCTGCCTTCCGTCCATAGGCATAAGCGCCTCCCTGACATCTCTCTGTACAAAATCAAGGATGCGAATATGACCATGTAGGGCCGTTGCCCCATGCCACGTAGCATTTCGCAACATCCTGAGGGCTGACAGCGCTGCTGTTTTCTTTATTTCTAAATCCAACGGCAGCATTCCTACAGAACCTCCATTGCGCTTGTTGGAGTGGTGCGTATTGCACCTGTTATTCCAACACACGCCAGCCGTTGGACTCTGTCCAGTCTCTTCTTAATGGTTTTCTGGCTGACTTTTGTCCACCAAATCACCGAAGCGTACGTGATGACAGGTCTAACCATCATAGTGTAAACCCATTTCATAGCCTCTGGGTTTAGCCCCCATTTGAGACCACAAACGCGTCTGCACTGGAACAGTACCCACTTGGCTCTTTGAATCTACCTTCTACATGCTCATTCCAGTTCAGTTTGCTATCAAGGGTTACCCCTAGATATTTAACTTTCGTGGACATGTTGATTTCCTTTTTTAACAAAATTTATACTACTTTTCTGAACTTTTTCTGCATTTCGTCACAAAGGAACACTTATGCGTTTACAAAAATTCAACGCTGATACGACTTAAAATGAGTTGGCCGACTAAAGTTCGTTAATGGTACTACTGAAAGTGAGTTAGCCGAGTGAAGTTTGTTTAAGATACGACTTAAAATGAGTTGGCCTACTGAAGTTCGTTTAAGGTACGACTGTAACGGAGTTAGCCGAGTGAAGTTTGTTTAAGGTACGACTTAAATTGAACTGGCCGACTGAAGATAGTTTTGGGTATGAATTAAAATGAAAAAGCCGACTAAAGTTGATTTTTGTTATGAAAATGGCAATAAAAGGTGCGATTGGCTTGGATGCATTCATAATTATTGTTTATAAAAATAAATATTTTGAAAAAATTTTAGTAAAAAATAACATTTAGTCCGACTCTAAAAAAGTAAAGAGGTAGTACCCCCCGCTAGTTACGCCCCTGTTTATGAACTCAATTAGAATGTATTTTCATCTAAAGTCTAAAGCTTTTGACATTTTTTTGACAAGTTTTTCTGCAAATTTTACTCCTTTAGTAGCTTAGAAATAACAGGTTTCTTTTTTTTTGGTAAGATCCCTTATTGGAATTATATTTGCAACTGTTGTCCGAAAGCTTTAGGCAATTTAATAGGCCGAACCATGTTACTTTTTTTTTCTTTCATTTTCAGTGTTTTAACAAACAAACAGCGTTTGGTAACAAACAAATATCCTTTGGCAACAGAAGCCATAAAGCCAAAGAAATGCTGTCCCTATTTGACTTTATCACTGTGTTTTTAATTAAAAAAAATAGCGTAGCATAAAAGGAAATTAAACAAACATACAAATTCTTTGAATTTTACTGCATAGGGCAGCATTCGGTGTAGATGGTAATTAAATTTGGATAGAATTCTTGTAAGTGGTCACTTTGTCGTATATTTCATAATGAAATGCAATAAATTTTCTAAAACTCAAATGCTATATACATAATTTGAATTAAATTCTATGAGTCGTAAATGACAACAATGCGATTGGAGGTCAGTAGAAGGTTAGTTGCTCATTCGATTTTGACAGTAAGTAGCTGCTAAAATTAATCCATAAAACCATTCAAGACAGTTGATTTTTGCATTTTTTTAGTTGTCAAAAAAAATCTTCGTATGCCAAACGAGTAAGACAGCGTTAATTTCAAGAATTTTTTTTAAACAAACTAGTATGTAAGACGTTAGCATTATTTTAGCTTGAAAAGTAGAAAACGTTTTATACTTGTTGTGTGCTTTCGCGACACGAGATATGTAAAATATGCACAAAAGTCATAAATTCTTTAAAAGGGGTGAAGTGCAGAAGAAAAAATTATTCCTTAGGGAGATGGTTGCATGCAAAATCATGACAAACTAAAAAGATGTCATGTTGCAATCATGTGACATAAGCCTGCAACACATCATGAGATGAGCTCTACAGGTAAAAAAAATACTGTATACTACTTATATGAAAAATTTAGGGCAAAACCAAGCAAATGATGTGTCAATGGGGAATTTTAAAGGAGTATGCATAGTTTACTTGTTTATTTTTAACATTTATAGGCTTATAACCAAAATTTAAATAGTAGGTTTAACAATAATTTCTAACGCTAATGCTCATATGTAACATAGTGAAGAGGAGCTGCAGTAGCGAGTTACGGAGTCTAAAAACCAAAATAATTACAGACTTTAATCAACAGATTTTGAAAGAAGCGAAAAAGAAACTATAAGTGTATTGGCATTCTTAAAGTTTACGTCTGATTCGTTTTTTAAAACTGTTTAAGTAAACTCTAAATTTGGCAATTAACTACAACAAAGTGTTAGAAAATTACTAAAAATATACAACTTCTACATCCACCCTAAAAAAAATAGATCTAAATTTGCTTTTATTATAAGAGTTAAAAATTTTAATAAAGTGCAGACTTTTTAAGTTCAACGTAAATTTTAGTAGGATTAAAGATCAGATATGGAATTTCGGTGGGCGCAATCTATATACTATACTAGCTGAACCCGGTGTGCTTCGCTACCCCCCTCACGCTGTTACACTTGGTCGTTATTATCCGCTTGTCCCATGAAATACATTTGTAAAAACATAGGATCTTCATCTGGAATTGGCAATATTGATCCCATTCGGTGATAAATTTGGCCTTGAACTCTAAATGTTGGCATGAAGTTGTCTCGAACCACTTTAGTGGCACCAAACGATGTCATTTGAAAACACGAATTGTATTTTTGTATGTTGCTTAAGAAATGTTGGGAATCCGCTGTTGTTCCTATGAAGTGGAATATTATTATTTTGCATAATAATCATTTTATTTTTTCCTCTTCTTCCTTTTTTGATGCCTTAGGGGCAAATTATTTATTTGTTCTTACCTGAAACTAACAATAGTAGTGGTTCTGGTGGTGGTAGCAGTTCGGGTAAAGCAATTTTACCATTTGCGCAGCACATTCCAGGTGCTTTATTTTTATATTTCTAGGCATTGTAGTATTGGCAAACTTTATTACTTGGTGCAATGGCAACTAACTCATCTTCACTGCAATCAATTTCTGATGTGTAGTGGAATGCAATCAGCTGATATGATTCAGGGCTTCGACGATGCTGTGCTCTTCGACTACGATCTTGTAGACGGTGTGCCTCACGTTGCTCTGGTGTCTCGACAGCTCTTGATAAAGAGCATAGCGATCAGTCACTTCGCATACGTGTTTGACGTTGAGTAGAAGTCTCGGAAGCCCTTGATGTCAAGGCTCGAGAACGGTCGCTTCGTAACCGTGTTTCACGCTGAACAGATGTCTTCGAAGCCCTTGATGTTGAGGTTCGAGATCGCTGAATCTCTAAGCGTGTTTCGCACTGAACAGCAGTCTCGGAAGCCCTTGATGTTGAGTCAAGAATTTATTATTTCGTAAGATTATCCTATTGTGAAAATTTAATGACGATCGGTACAGTAGTTAAAACTATAAAATGATTTTAATTTTTTTTCCAAAAAGGGGCGTGGTCCCACCCACTTTTCTCCTGATACGTATTCCTAACTATGCCAATACCATATGTACCAAATATCATCGACGTAGGTCAAAAAATGCCCAAAATATGGCGATTTAAATTTTTGGGTTATTTGGGAGGTGCCACGCCCCTTTGTCCAATGAAAACTTAAAAAGCCTATTATTTTTTCCAGAGTCACAGTATCATGCTGTGAAAATTTCAGAAAGATCGGTCCAAGGGTTTGGCCTCCTATAGAGCACAAACAAACAAACAGACAGACAGACATTCATTTTTAAATATATAGATTGAAAGAAGATTAATTATAATTAAAGTAAAATGGGGCGAAAAAGGGGGATTTGGTAATAAAAAAATCTATGGCTACCTTACCTGTAGATAAAAAGTATATAAGACTTTAGGTAAATACATATTGCATAAAAAGTATTTTGTATAGCAAACATTGTTAGTGGTATAAGTAAGTATCTGAATTAAAAAAAGGGGGCGGTGAAGTGGGCGTGGTTCATAGTAATATGGCGACGTTAACAGTATTAAGAGCAATATACTACCAAATAAAAAATAATCCGTTGGAAGGAACAAATTTGTACAGAGAACAAAAAGTTAAAAACTTAAATTTGGTGTGAAAAGGGGCGTAAAAGGGGGCATGGCGTAAGAAATGTTTATTTCTACCTCGCCTGGAGTATAATGTGTATACAATTTGAAGTAAATCTGTTCAAAACTATATGGGAGCAATTACATAATTTTAAAAAAGTGGGCGTAAAAGTGGGCGTGGTCGAAAAAAGTACCCTATTAATAATGCCAGAGTCCCAGTTAAATGCTGTGAAAATTTCAGGAAAATCGGTCCAGAGGTTTGGTCTCCTATAAGGTACAAACAAACAAACAAACAAATAAACAAACACACATTCCATTTTATATATATATGTAGATAGATAAATAAAAATCAATTCCCACATGTAAGACGTTTCATCACTTGAGAACGCTTAGGTCGATTTAGTTGTTTTTCTTTTTGTTGTATAACTTACTGTAAGAACAAGGTTTGTATAAAAAGAAACATTGTAAATTTGTGTGCAAATTATAGAAAATTGCAAAAAAAACCGAAAAACTTTTTGTATGAAAAATTTGTATTTTTATGGGAAATAAAACACACCTCCGGAAATTCTTTACCAATTGCTTCGATATTTGGCTGAGAGGTAGATTTCAACTCAAACAAGGTTAAAAGTGGAAAAGGGGGCGTAATTCCTCCCTTACAACCAAAATTTGCGATATCGAATAGCCTTGGATTTATAGGCCGCACAGCCTCGGAATTCGGTATTCGATCACAATTTACACGTGCCAATTTACTTATAACATTTTATGGGCGTTATAAAATGGAGCGTGAAACATCCCATAGAGCCAAAATTTGCAATATCAAATTGATTTAGATTAATAGGAGCACAGGTATTCAGTATTCGATTGTTAAAAATTAATTTCGCCAAAAAAAATTAAAGGTGTACCCTTGTTGTTTTAATGGCAAAAACAGTACAATAATTTTTGCACTTAAATGGAAGATTTTTTTGCAAATAAATACTATGCCATATGAAAGGTAGTCAATTGTGCATTTTTTACTTGATATTATTTTTATAGAAAAAGCAATTTTTAAGTGATTTTTTGAGTTAAAGTCAATATTTGGGACCTTTTTGAAAAAATCATAAAAAAATGTATACACTGACCTAACGGAACAGTTCAAATAATTTTTGAAAATTACTTTTACAATTTAACTTTTGAACAAAAAAATTAGTATGAAATAAATTTATGAGCAGAGAAGATATTCGCATCGAAAAACCGAACTTTGATTTTTATGTAGTTTTTTGTCATGCTTAGGTAACGGTGTTTTATGAAAAAGTCGTTGCACTTAAAATTTCTCCAAATTTTCTAAAATTAAATTGGCCAATATTTTTTTACAGCAAAAAGTATTTAAATAACTAAACTTATGTTAGTTAAAAAAGGCATAAGAGGCGAGGTCAAAACAAAGTATGTAAAAATAAAATCTATGATACAATATGTGTACGCAGTTTGAGGGAAATCCGTCGAGCCGTTTAGATTTGCATTAAGTTGATATTTGTACTACAGTGCCCTCTACCGTTAAGGATAGATCAAAATAGATATAGCTTAAAGATTTATTGTATCTCGAAACCCCTAAATACAAATTTTCGTTGTAATCATAGGAGCGGCTTAGGAGTTTTTTATGTTTTGTAAAAGATTTTAACTGCATTTTTATTGATTTGTGGGCGGTGAAAGGGGTGTAGCAAATTTTTTTCTACCTAAACCATCTCATTTTCGAAGCAAATCGATCGCCAAATTTTCAGATTAATTAAGTTTATACTTGGTTCACTTTGCTTCACTCCACGCTCATCCCATAAAAAAGGGTCGTAAACATAGTGCGACCTTGCTTAATTTTAGTACAGCTGCCGAAAGTAGCCATACCAACTGAATTACTAAATTTTAGCCTTATACGACCAAAACTGTCTGAAAAATAGCATTGTCATTCATTTGCGGGTTGTAAAAGGTGGAGTGGAAACCCATTTTGAGTACAGTTGCCAACAGTAACTATACAAACTTAATTACCAAATTTTAGTCTAACACAACAAAAACCTTCTTAAATATAGAATTTTTGCAAAAAGTGGGAATGAAAAGTAGGCGTGGCAAATCTTACATAGCCTAGCACGATTCAGTTAAAATCAGAATCTTTTGTACCATTATTGTCTAAATCGGTTCAGTGGTTCTCGTATAATTGCGGAACATCCGTACGTGTCACAAGGGCTTTTATACAATAGTATAGATGCACATCTCGGGAATTGTAATCGTTTCTGAAGAGTGGGCGAAGTTATAGTTCTACCACGCCCATTTTGTGCTAAGTTGCCGAGAGAAACAATACAAACTTAATTACAAAATTTTAGTTCAATACAGCAAAATTCGTCTGAAATATAGCATTTCAATTGATTTGTGGGCGGTAATATTGGGTGTAGCAACTTTCGTTTTTTATTATTTGAGATATGAATCTTGATAACAGATGTTGTAAATTTGGTGTTGGGCGGTAAAAGTAGGCGTGGCATTATTTATGTATATAGCGACTACTACTTGGTCTCATAGCACATATACACCAAGTTTCATTATAAAAACATGCACAGCTCAGGGTTATAATGATTTATGAAAAGAGGGCGTGGTTATAATTCGACCACTCTCATTTTTTGTTGAGTTGCCGAGAGTAACCATGCAAACTAAATAACAAAATTTTAGTCCAATACAACCGAATTCGTCTGAAATATTTCATTCATTCATTTGTGGGCGGTAATAGGGGGTGCGGCAATTTGTATTTATTTATTATTTGAGCTATGGGCCTTGGCAGCAAATGTTGTAAATTTGATGTCCTTAGGTGTTACCGTTTCAGAAATCTTAACGGACACCTCACGAACGATTTGTATGGGAGTATATGGGAAAATTTTTTAAATGCCATAACTCCGGAACCACTGCACCGATTTCGTGCAAACTTAATAAAAACCATTGACGGATCATACTCAACGTACACTAAAATTTTGGACACTTTAAATTTTAGATATTTAAATCGGTCGACCCGTTTTTTCAGTTAGTGGCGGCATCAAAATGTACACTTCTTTTTAAATATCAGATGTAAAATATCAAAATTAAGTTTAAAACATTTTATGTTAAAGTGAATAATTGGAGTTAAGTAAACAAAAGAAACATAATTTGTAAATAGAATTTTACGAGGAATCAGAATTTAATATAATATAAAAAGATTGATGTGGTTTTTTTTAAAATTCACTTTAAACTTAAAAATTATGTATTTTTCCAAAATATTACTGGTTTGACCACCAAATCCTTTAATTGCAACACAAATCTTTACTAATGTTTCATATCGTTGAAAAGAACATGAAGCTATTTTTCTAAAACGCTTTTGCGAAAAGCTTCACTTAAAAAAGTTTCATTGCTAGAACATTTTTAGTGAAACAACATCTGGAAAACACAAAAGTATCCCATAAATCCCCAGGGGGTCAAAATAGATCCCCACTTGAACTACATTTTTTTTGTAATTAATAAAATATTTTATTCTGCTTAACTTCCATGGAACGGTTACTGCACGACACTCACAAATGAAGAATAATGTCATATTTACATTATTATATAGACAGTTTAGCCGTATTAAACTTAAATTTGGTAGTTTAGTTAATGTGGCTACTTTCGGAAACTGTACTAAAAATGGGCATGGACGCACTGAATCTACGATAATGTTTCCACGCCTATTTTTAACGATATTTAAACGAAAATGTTCACTTCTTTCGGCAGTACGACTAGAGATGAGCGATCCGGTGATTTTTCAGGAACGGCGTTCTTAGTGTAAGTGATTTTAAAATCGCCGTTGTTTTATATGGTGACTTACCTAAACAAATATATATCCAATTGTGTAGTTAAGAGAGGTTACTAAAACGTCATTAATACTCATACCACATCGCGCATAGTATGCTTACTTGAGAGACAGAGACAAAAAGTTCTCGCAAACAAGAAATCACTATTAATAATTATGCAATCGTTATATTGCTAATCGCTGCAAACGACATCAAACAAAAATTAAAAGAAAAGCTCAATCAATAATTGATTACGGTTTTTGAAAGTATTTGATAACCGCAGTTAATAGTGATTTTTCAATCACGGGGACTAAGTCACCGCTCATCTCTAGTCACGACCCTCACTGCTATATTTTGAAGTGAAAACTTCTTTAGACGCGTTGAACGATTTTGGTAGAGGGTAAATCTTTGGCTTGCGTCATCGTGATTTTCCGAGTAACTCTCGTCATCAATACAGACAACGAGCATGGCAGAATAACCAGGCAGGGCTGACTCGGAGAGGAATGAAGTAGAAAGTAGAGAAAAGTGAGCTAGTTGTCAAAATCTTAAATATCATGAAGTTGCTAGAAATAAATTTCAAAATTAACTCAAGCTTAGTGCTACCTTTCGGTTATGTACCCTGTCAACTTAAAAGAAAGTCTGTTGTAGTTCCTGAAGGGCAATTTCTTGCATTATTTTGCATAGAAATGTACAATTTTAATGACGGCACACAGTATTATAATTAAGAGCAAAAACTAAAATCAATGAATTTAAAGTAATTTAAAGTAATCATGCAGTTCAACACTTTTATTTCAATAATTATTAGCTTCAGCATGATTTAAGGAATGGATAAGTAAATAAATAATTGCTTTGAATAAAAAAATTATTAAATAAAATAAGTATAGCAGTGAGGGGACTGCCGACCGAAGCGAAAATATATATGTAAAATATTAGTATTCCCTGGAAACTTTGTCCTGCCACGGACCGCCTTACTGCTATATAAGAATTTTCATGCTATTTGGAAAAAAATTTATATTTTCACCCCCTCAACCTATGATTATTTCTTTCAAAATATTTTTTATTCAGATAGAATTTTTATTTTATTATTTCACCAAACTAAATTATTACATTTAAATTGAATATTGTTGACATAAAAAAAAACCAGGGAGCACTATTAAATGAAAAATAATCCTCAAAAAGGATATTTAGTTTTTTCTTTCAATGTGTATGTAGATCTGTAGCTAAAATAAAATAAATATACTTTGTTTATACATGATATTTTGTTTGATGGGTCTTGAAGTCTCTTTTAATGCTTGCATTTGAGATCTGTTCATCTCGAGTTTCTTTATGTTCATGTTTTGCAGTTCATTTTTGGTTTAACTTGTTTTTTTGCTTTTTTACAAATTGAGCACTTCCTCGGCATTTTATAGTTTCATTTACACTGTTTTATAATATTTTCGTTCAAATTAACACAAATTTAACACACATGTCCGCACTATTTACGATTTGAAAACATAATATTCTTATTTCAACCTTTTCAATTTCCACTTTTCGTTAAAGGCATAGAATAAAGAGATAAGGAAGCGGTGTTTAGCTCACACACAGTGTTTGTGTGAGGAAGTACAGCTCTGATTTTGAGCAAGCATTTTTTGACAGATCGTAAATCGAACACGTAAACACCGCCATCGACTGCAAATTAAATAAAAAAATTTGTAATTAAAAGTGATTGTCATCGCTCTTAACTATTGATTTAAAGTCTTCAAATAAAAAAGAAAACATTGAAAATGCACTGTATTGTGAAAACTTGTGAAAGTCAGCAGTATCTTCACAATAAGCTGATTTCATTTAACTGGTAAGTGTATTCGAATTAGAACAAATTTTCAAAAGAAATATTGTTATTTATATAAAAGTGATTGGTGAAAAGCAGGGTGCGGAGAACGTTTGAAATACGATTGTTCTCAATTATCGTTCTCCTCATATAAAATTGTTCTCGCAAATTATCACAAACGAATGGGGAACTCTCTGCTGGCGTCGTATTTTTTATCTCTGAAAAATTTGTCAGTCTAAATTTTTTGTCGATCGAATTTTTCACAAAAAAATAACAAGAACGTTCGTTTTTAATATTTCATAAAAATTAATCGTTCAAAGAAAAATTCAGGAACGTTCGTTTCCTAAAATAAGGTCGCAAAAATAAGGTCGAGCGCTATTGCTGTTGAATTAACAATTTTCCATAAAAGGGCAAATTATTTTATCATTAAAAACACCATAAAAAATTGATTTGACCTTGTAGATTACCATTCCGTACAAGGACGAATAATTTTGTCATATCTGTGTCGATAAGCAATAATAGCTTAATTCGACTTACGACAAATCTGAGTTATTGATGTAGCTGTGTTCTATGCATATGCATTACAAACGCACAAAATCTATTGCTTCTAGCATGACCAAAGCCAAAGTTATGACACAAAACCAAAAGACACTTCCATTTAACTTATATGGCGATTGAAAAATTTAAAGCAAGATTTATCTAAACTTTGAAATCAGACTTAAGGCGTTATTGCATATAGACACATATATAGACACATATATAGCATTGAAAAGCTTTTTCAGCATATGCTTTTTGTTTTTGTAAAACCTGTTTATTTTGCATTTGCAACGATGCAACAAGATCGTGAACTGCCCTATTATTTGTAAGAACCACTCGAGATTATGACCTTTCAAAAGCAGACATAGTCCCAAGCGGTCTGAATCCCCATTTGGTGTTATGATCGCTTATTAAGCGGTCATATTACTAAATACAATTTTTGGGACTATGTCCTCTTTTTAAACGGAAAAATTTTTAATTTGGGATTATGTACCTTGGGGTTGTGTCCCGTAGCCTCCTATGTTACCAGAAAAGCACGATAAATAGCACTTAGATTGTGGGATATGGTAATTCTCATGTTATTTTGTGAGAAAAATCTCTCACGTGGGTAAAAAAATACCTCAAAACCTTTGTGCGAGTTAATTTTTCCGCGATTCAACTTTACTTAACACTAACAAAATTACCATCATACCATTACCATCCATCCATTATACCATTATATTATTATCTTCAAACCATACTACTATACCATATCCATTTTTTATATCACCCATTGTACTGTACCTATCATGCAATCTAATCATATAACACCAATCATAACAAACCATATTTTTTCATTTGATTGGGCATATCAAGTTTATTTACCTTATTCAAAAGCATTAAAACATTATTTTTCCTCATATGCATGTACAGTTCGCATGTCTATTTGGGTTTCATCTTTTCATGTCAGCAAGTGTACAAAAATACTAAAACAATCTTATATTTTGTCTAATAACTCCACGTACAAACGAACGTTCGTGAATTTTTTTCTTCAAACGCTCATTTTTAATGAACAATTCCAAACGAACGTTTGTTGCTTTTTGTTGTTGTGTGAAAAATTCGTTCGAAAAAATACAAAGCTCACAAATTTATCAGTGATAAAAACGACGCAAGCAACGCGTTCCTTTTTCGATTGCGAATACTTTTAAATATTTCGTTTGAAAAATTCTCACACATAGCAAAAAACGAACGATAAGATTGTATTTTAATCAATTGCGAACGAATTTTTCCGCACTCTGGTGAAAAGTGAATTTCAATAAGAAATTAATATATTTCTTATCAGAAATATAAAAAAATTGTATATATTTAGCCAATATATTTCGCGCCATTTCCCTATTGAGCTTATGTCAAACCTTAAATACCATGTCAATGGCGCATTCAATTTCTAAAGGTGACAAACATTTTCAAAGCGCCCTTTTTTATTATATTACAAATATCGGCATAAGTGCAGTTTACGGCCCTCTTCATATTCATATACATATATACACATACGGATATTCATTTTAAAGGCGAATAACGTATTATATTTTTTTAATGTTTAACATTTATTTCCAATTAATTTATAAAATTATAACATTTTGAAATTGTTTTACATTACAGCATTTTATATAACTTCATGCATGCGTTTTTAACTTAAATGAATTTTTATCAAATTGTTTTATTAAATCATTTTAATGTTTTTAGAGTTAACAGCTTCTGTTACCTTTTACTAATCTGTTTCTTTGATTACGGGTAAAATAGGCCTACAGGAGAACCAAACACCCAAAAAATCTGTAACGTACAAAAAATATAATAATACAGATACATTTAAGAATAACAGTTTACACCTTTCTTTATAATAAACCCGAATGCGGCCCTATTTGAATGTGTTTGTGTTTGTGTGCACTGTTACGATAAATATACTTCGTTTATATTCAACTACAGCGCTTCCTTATATCTTACTTCTATGGTTAAAGGGCCAAACAGACCACACAGACTATTTGCGCAAACACGTATCTGCGCAGACTGTGCTTCCTTATATCCTACTTCTATGGTTAAAGGGCCAAACAGGCCACACAGACTGTTTGCGCAAACACGTATCTGCGCAGACTGTTTGGCAGTGTATTTGGCTGTTTTAGGTTTGTGCTGATGTCTGCGCAAAAATTAAAATATTTTAATTTTTGGTTGTGTTTGTGTCTGTATAGTGTGTATTGAAAATCACACCGACTTGCCATAATCCCGAAAGTTTTATACAGTGCAGAATAGAATTTGAACTAAAAATCAAGTCTGCGCAAAGTCTGTATAGTGTATGGTCGTCGCTATGACGAGAAAAATGTCTTGTCTGCGCAAACAGTCTGTGTAGTCTATTTGGCCCTTAACGCGTGAGGACACTAAGCGAGTCGGCCCTACCTGGTTATTCTGCCATGACAGCGAGTAGGTTTTTAAATGACGATTTTGGATCTTGACTACCAGGCGCTCTACAAGGCATATTAATCAGGTAGGCTCGATACGGAGAGACTTTAAAAAGTACCCCTTATATTCTGTGTTTGTTTTGGTTCCTTTTCGACAATACCTAAAATTCTGTCTAAATCATGTCAAACGAAAAAAACTGAGCGCCTGGTAGTCAATATCCAAGAGCGTGTGTTTGAGTTTAATGACCAACATAAAAACATTTGTAGTTTTATAAATGTCGCCAGCATATTCTCTGACTGGGACCATGGTATAATAAGTAATAGGTAGGGGTGACATTTCATGTTTGAACCATCAAATGTCAAAAAAAAAGAAAACGAAATAGAGAATGTGTGTCACACACATTGGCCGCATTCAGAGGAGTCACCTGAATGTGAATTGATCACTTAATTGCAAAGGTTTCTCACTCAAATTTAAAAAAAAACAGTTGCCAACTGTTGACTGCTCTGAAAGCTGCCAATGTGTGTGACACACGCACTTTATATTTTTTTTTTTTTTGTGTGAAATTCGATGGTCGCAGCTCGTGAGAAATTAAGTAGTTGTCAAGGCTAACTAATAATAATTTTATCATGACTGGGACTGCATCGACCAAAAATTTTTTGTTTCTTATTTCGGCTACAATACGCCTATATTATCTTTTTAAGAATATAATTATATTATTACTAATGCAAACAGTGAAAATAATATAAATGAAATTCAATAAAATTAATGTAAACACAAATTTTATGTATACGTATCTTATGTGTATATTAATTATTTAAATAAGTTTAATTTATATTTTTGTTTTTGTGTGACTCTGTTTTTTAAATTAATACACATAATTTAAAATATAATGAAATGATAAAAGACGAAAATAATGTGCATTAATGCTGAACCAGAAAAGTTTTTCCGATTAGCATGAAAATTTTTATAAAGCAGTAAAGCGGTCCGTGGCAGAACAAAGTCTTCCGGGAAATACTAATATTTTATTTATAGGTTTTCGCTTCGGTCGGCAGTCCCCTCACTGCTATACTTTTTTTTGTTTCTCATAGTTCTAACAGACAAAACTTTAAACTTAAGGTGATTCTAAAATTTTGTTGAGTTTTATATTATTTTGCTAGATTTTTCAAGAATACAATTGGGTAACGTTTAAAAGAGTTGTTTATAACAAAATATCGGATCATCGAATTTAAGTTTGAAAACCGCAACAAATCCGATGCATAGAACTATTTGGCAACACTGATTGCAAAGACAAATTAACTAAAGTGAATCAAATAAAAACATTTCCAGTGCAAGAAAACTTCAACATCACAAATTGCAATCATCAAAAGAAACAACTCATTGCAACTGTTTCAGATGCTAAGAAAAACCAAGTATTTTTCTCTTCTCCTTGAAAGTGATTATAATTTGTACTTTGCTTTTTATTCAACAGTTCCAGGTAGCAGCTTGTCTGTTGCACCAAAGTGTGCCCGTTCGTAGAATTTTTAATTATATCCGTTTTGATATTCTTATATTAGAAGAAAATGTTAATAAAGCTTAATACAAAGATGTTTCTTTAGAAACGTGACTTTTATAAAAATTAATTGTTTTAAAATACTGACTTTGATTTTCATATCTGTGTTTAAGGCTTTAGTTAATTTTAAGTGAGAACCTTGTTGGAAAACTACTTCAAAAAGAAAGTAGCGGCAAAAAATAATGTTGCAAGAAAATAATCTAAGTCCCATAATTGAATTTTGTTCTTGATTTAATTTATTAAAAGTATTTAGATATATGCTTGTTATATTAAAGTCAACCATCTGTAGTGTGACCCATTTAGTTTTTCTATTGAAATAAGCCGAATTAAGGCATACAAAAAATTTGGTCAAAGTCTCAGTCTAAACAATTTGCTGAGAACAAGTTGATTTTACTTAATCTGATAAACGTGCAGAGCAGCAACAGTGCACAACAGAGTAGATTGAAACCCACTTCTTCTCCATAGCAACACAAATTTGTGAGCATTTTGGCCAATTTGTAGCAACGCAGCTGTTTTGCAGAACAAAAAACGAAAAAAAAAATAATAAAAAACACAAAAGCAAAATGTGTTTTAAGTGAAAATTGTTGCACCCATGAGAAAAGTGATTGTGCGAACATGAAGCTTTCCACTTTGCTTTTAACTGATTCTTTCTTTTATTTGTTTAAATTGTAATTTTGTTTGTCTTATTTTTTCTGCAATCTTTGTAGTTCTTTTAAATTTTACCTCGACTGAAAATGTTAAATGAATATGTTAAAAAGGTAAATGTTGCCAAATTATGGACGTAGAAACACTTAAACTATAAAATGCGCATTATATTTAATATGGAATGATCACTGAAAGTATTAACATTTATAATTTCCCAGTTTTGATGACTAACATTCAAAAGAAATACCGTCACGCTACAGTGGACAGATGTGAAAACAGAAAAGTTTAAAAAAGAGATGCGTCAATTTTGAATACTCGACAGAAGCGAAGCTTTTTCGCAGTTGAAAAGATTTAATATTTTTTATAAAATAAATTTAAATCGTTCAGTATAAAAATTATTGTTTTCCATACAATAAATAGAAATAGAGACACATAATCGCTGGATGGAAGCGGTTAAATAATTGCGAACTGTTGCCGTAAAGAGGTAACAGTAGAAATATGGTGTGAAAAGTGAATGTTAGAATACCACCGGAGAGAAGTAAAAGTTCTTATTTTTTTGTAATCGGATAGAAATTTCTTGACTAAGAATACAACTTCGATATTGATTGAAACTTCAATGAAAATTGTGTAATAGGACTAGAATTCGGTTGATTTTCAATGTATTTTATTGAGAATATTGTTTAGCTTAACTTTATTCAATTGAAATCGCATAAAATTGTACATATGTAAGTTAATGCATTTTTGTGTACTGCTATATTTGTAAGGACTGGCCGAGTAGATAAACGTGAAATTGACAAATAAATAAAAATTCTTCTCATATATTCTAAAAATTACAAAAAAAAATCGTATTTGTTTTGCTTTGTTTTAAAGATTAAACCTTCAGAACAAATTGCTTTTGGCAATTGATTTGAACTATTGTATGTATAAAATTAGAATGTTAGTGTTACTTTTTATTACTTTTTAATTAAAAAAGATAAATTTTTTATTTTCCTTTGTTTTTTCAAAAAAGTATATATATTACAAATTAAGATTCTACGATGAAGAATTTTCTTCACAGGTCTCTGACAACGCTATATACCAGGGGTGGGCATGAGTGAGACCAATAAGAGCCACATTAAGATTTTCAATACCTTTCAAACTGCCACACAGTACTTCAAATAAAGAAAAAAAGCTAAATAAATTTTAATACACTCAGCAAAAAAATTAAGGTAGCAGAAAAATTTTTAATTTTTTTAGCTATTTTTGAAAAGCTACAACTTCTTAGAAAATTTAAAATAGAAATTTTTTAAAGCTTGAAGTTTCTAGTTTGACAGCCTTATGACCAAATAATTTCATCAGCTACGATTATGGCACAATCATAAGAAAAACCACGGAACAAATTTAGTTAGTTTCTTAATTTAGCTTAAATTTGATTAATTTTTTATTTTTCTAAGTCAATTTTTTTCTGAGGTATCCGACTTTGAATGAAAAAGGATATTTTTTTTCTGAGGTATCCGACTTTGAATGGAAAAGGATAATGGAAAAGAACTTTGCCCTTTATCATCATTATCTCAGCAACTAATGATCGCACAGAAAATTAAAGTACGATTCTTAAGACCAAAGTAAATTTCCTACAAACGCTATTCAATCGTTTTTGATTTTTCATTTTTTAATCCATTTTTCCATTCTTTTGAAGTGCTAAAAATCAGTTTTTCGGGAGTTTTAAAAAACCAACCTTTATTTTCCAATTATTTCCTAAAATTCTTATTGTTTCTAGGTTCTTTTTTAGCTCTTTTCATACCCTAAAAGCCCAGACTAGTTGTAGTCCGGATCGCCTTAGCCGTTTTTTTCGGTATGAATCGTCAAACTTTGAATTAAGAGCACGCGTATTGCTTCTTTAACAACAATTATTGATGATTGAAAAAAAATTATTTTATTTTTCTTAAAATTTTGCATCAAAAAATCAAAAATTTCAACATTTTTTTCGGCTTTAAACTAGAAACTTCAAGCTTTAAAATGCTTTTTATCAAAGAAACAGCCTTTCAAAAATAACTTTTAAAAGTTAAACAGAAACTATTTGTAGTGATTATCCCCATCGACTGTCAAAATTTTGTACACATCTTCTCTCTCTAATAAAAAAAAAATGGTTTTGTCTCTATTTTTTTTTAGAGGATTATCATTTTATTTTATTTTTAAAAAATTAAAATTAAAAGCTTGCATCAGTACACTTAGAACTATGTTCTTTAACAGTACAAAAATCATTTAGTTTATTTAATTAAATAAAAATTTAATTGGATTAATGTTTTCTCTTTGTTTTGTGTGGAGTTCCTTGAAACCCAAAATTGTTTTGTTTTTCCTAAAAATTTATAGTTTAGGCTTTTTTGTTTATTGAGTGCGATATGCACCCATCTTGTTGTTACACATTAATAACAAAAAAAAATTAATTTCAAGTTTTTGAGCGTAAATAACATAACAAAAATCCACAACTAAATTCTGGAAAATGTGAAATTAAAGGACAGGAACAACTAAGGTCTGGAAATGCTTGCCGAGGTTAAGGCATAACACTAGCTTCTGTTAAGAGCAATTCATATTGTCTTTCAAGTTTGTTTCGCCTAATCAATAATTCACGTATGGTTTCAATTAATTCCTCTAAATAATCTATCAATTTCCTTTCAGGTCAAAAACCAAACCTTGTTAGTATAAGGCGCATGCCTTGGTTCTTTGATCTTTAAAAAAAAAACAAAAACAAAACGAGATTTAAACAAATCTTTAGCCAGTATTTGAAAACTTGGTTCTGTATTGGTTAAAGCCGATCGCAACTGTAAACACTAGAAAAAAATACAACTCAAACAGCGGACTTTGACATATAGCTCAACTTTTGTGTGACTTCCCTCCAATCTGAGCTTACCTTGTAATGGAATCATGAAGAAAAAGTACAACATAATTAAAAAGAACGTCCAGTAAGCAAAAACTCGGTTGACATTATCAAATTTTTCTTCAAATAGTTGGTCCAATAACTATAGAACAACATGAAATTACATGGAATTTGACAGAAATATAAAATTTTAAAATTTTTTTTATATTTTTAAATATCAAAATAAAAAAGAGCCGCACTTTACCTAACAAAGAGCCGCATGCGGCTCAATGAGCCTCATTTCACTGCCTCAATTTTGTGCACCCTGTCACTACACTAAGACTCACAGCAAACTTTTTTCTTCAAATTTAAGTTTTCCTTCAGTGATGCTCTATGCAAAAGTTCACAAAAATCGGAGATGGTCATTCAGTAATTTTTATTTTTCCAGTACGTTTAAAATGGAAATGCGTTTTTTTTTTTAAATAAGATCCAAAACATTTTTCTTAATACTGGCAGAGTTTGAGAGTAGAGAAATTAATACTTACGGAGAACTAAATTTTTTAATCGCAAATTACTAAAATATATTACTTGTCTAAACTTGTAAGTTCATTGTCTACTGCTAAAAACGTTTCGGTGACGTTTTTAAAAATGTTGTGTTCCAAATTCAAATACAGCTGATGCAATCTATTTGACGGCAAAATTTATTGCAAGTAAGTATTCACTCTCAAATTCTACCAGTATTAGGAAAAATTATTTCACTTTTAATTTTTATCAAAAAATTAGGTCAAAATTAAAAATAAATCCACATTTTTTGGGAATTTCTATTTTTCAAAATCAAAAAATAATATGATTAAGTTTTATTTAATATCATTCGAAAGCTAAGAAAAAGACGCAATTTTATTCTTTGGTACAAAATTTTCTATCTTCGTCCGTTATTGCAGTATAAGCAATTGAAAAATATCCTTTTTAAAAACGTTAAATAAGAATTTTTTTTCGAAAATTCCCTGTTTTATATTGAAATAAAAAATAAATATCAAATATTTTTGCCTAATGAACGTTAAAAAACCAATTATGAAAAAAAAAATTGGTGATAAATTAAGTATGAAATAGCCCCATATCAGGGCCGTAGCCAGGACTTACCCAGTGGGGGAAGGTTTGAGAAAAATTTTTATAATTTAAAATTGAAAGAATAAAATGCACAAGTATTAATTTTATTTTGTTTTCAAGTCAAGTTTTTTTATATATTATACTAGCAACTCTGCGCGGCTTTGCTCGCGAAACGGAAACAATTTCTTTTTTTTTATTTTTGTTGTAACAGTAATTAACGCAAATAGCAGTTTTAAATGTTTTTGAAAAATTTCAGATATTGTTGCGATTCCATTCTCATTAAAATAATAGTACACAAAATGCAGCAACCAAAACTATAAAAAGCATGACACGAAAAAAATGTCAAAAGAGTATCCCATCCTAGATTAAATAATATATATGTGTAATATATATATATTAATAATATTAATAATATTAAATAATCGCTTAAGTCGACTTCAGACAGAACTGAGTTATTAATGCAGCTATTTTCCACTTATAAAGAACTAGAAATAAACACAATCTGAAGCTTCTAGCATAACCTTAGCCAAAGTTATAAGACAAAAACATAACAACATTTCATAGAACTCATATGGCATTAAAATAATTTTTTTAACCGAAAACCTAAAACCTTAGCGAGCTTGATTGCCTTGGAAAGGTTCGGATAGAATACTTTTCGTATCCGGTATCCGTCTTGGCCTTAGGATTCTGACTATCTATTCTTAAAATAACCCAGAATTAATAATATTGTGGGAATTTGTGAAGAATATTTTAATTTACTTGAATTGGTTAAGGAAAGACCATAACACTGGCCTCTTATTAATGTATAATTCGAAGAATATCAAAACAGTAATGTAGATCCAACTCAAACCTAAGTAACTCGTAGCGTTTAAGCCCTTCGGTTCACAACGATTGGAAAAAAGTTTGATGACAGGAAAATGTTCGCGATGACTCTAACTCCAGTATATGAAAAAAAAACTAAAAACATATAATACTAAAATACTTGGCATTTTTTTTTTTTGCCAATATGCCTTTCATCGTATCTGCATTTCAGTAGTTTTTTTATAGTTGAGTGTTAAAGTAGTGTAGTAGAAAATTATTATGCTTGAATCAAGCAAATGTTTTTCTTAAAAGCAAATCAGCAAAACTTTGCTCAAGCACGGTGTCATTTTAGACAAAAAATTGCTAAATTGAAATCACTCCTCATGTATTTAGGAAAAACCAACATTTTATTTTATTAAAGCAAATATTTTCTAAGTAGTTATAAACTGAAAGTAAATTAATACTAAACTTAATTACATTTTCTAAGTTATTATAAACTCAAATAGCAAATTCTTACTAAACTCAAGCAAATATTTGCTAAGTTTTTATAAACTAAATTAGCACATTTTTACTAAACTTAGGCAAAAATTTGCTAAGTTATTATGAACTCAAATAGCAAGTTTTTATTAAACTTAAGCAAATATTTGCTAAGTTATTATGAACTCAAATAGCAAATTTTTAGTTAACTCAAGGAAATTTCTTTCAAACACACGAACACACGTTTAATCTTAATGAAGAAAGTTAGGCGACAATTAGTTAAAAACTGCGATGGTTGAATTGATAAAACCATGCATTTACACTCACGCGACCGAGGTTCAAGTCTACGGATAATGGTAGTTTTTCAATTTATTTTAATCTTAATAATTATTTCACTTCAAGAATATGCAAGATTTCAGCAAAAACTAATCAAAATTTGATATTCCAATTAATAATAACTTCGCAAATATTTGCTTGAATTAAATAAAAATTTGCTTTTGCAGTTTTTAATAACTAAGCAAAGTTTTGATTAAATTAAAGCAAAATATCAAATGGAATAGCAAATTTTGATAAGTTTCCAATTAGAGATCCAAGCGCAAGTTTTGCTTAACCACAATACAAATTTAGCAAACAGTGTTATCCGTCTACGTTTTGGTTATTTCGTAAAAGGTCAAATTGTCAAGAGTGCATAATATGTAAAATGCTATATCTTCAAAAGTAAAGTATGGATTTTAATAGTTTATTACTTGTTGAATATATAAAATATTAACGTTTTATTTATATCCATAATGCTTAGAAGATAAATTAAAAAAAAACACAAGTTTTCCAGGCCCATTTTCCTTACGGTTGACACCTTAACTTCTAAACCACTAGCGAAAGAGCTTAAATTTTTTTACTTATGAATTTTTAATGTCTAAATACGCATAATCCACAAAAAAATTACATTTTTGAATTGCCAGTTTTCTTCAATAAAACTAACTTATAAACAGGACCAAATTTAAAACAATTGGCTTCGTTAGGATATAGTTTTAGAAGGTGCCGTGATATAATCCCAAGTAGCACAATCCCAATTTTTAATTTTGGGATTATGTCACTCCTTAAACAGTGACATAAACCCAAGTTTTTTACTTGGGATTATGTCACTATGGAAGGGATGACATATTCCCAAATAAAAAGAAGTCAAAATTCCAATTTTTTTTGGGATTATGTCATCCGTGTACTAGTGATACTTTTTTAGTTTTATTACATACTAGCTGAAACCCGGCGCGTTGCTGCCACTCTCCCTATTCAAACGCCCATAAAATGTTATCAGTTAAACAGCATGTCTAAACTGAGGTCAAAAACTGAATTCCGAGACTGTGCGACCTATATACACAAAGCTATTCGATATAACAATTTTGGGCTGTATAGGAAGTGCCACGCCCTCTTTATCACCCCTCATAGAATGTAATCAATTAAACTGCATGTGTACATGGAGGTCGAATACCGAATACCAAAACTGTGCGACATATAACTCCAAATACATTCGATAACACAAATTTGGGTTGCATGGGAGGTGCCACTCCCCTTTTCCCTACGCCCATAAAATTTTACCAATGAAACTGCATGCGTAAATTTTGGTCAAATACTGAATTCCGATGCTGTGCGACCTATAACTCCAAAGCTATTTGATAGCACAAAGTTGGATTGTATGGGAAGTGTCACTCCCCTTTTTCCTACGCCCATAAAATGTAAGAAATGAAAGTGCATGTATAAATTTAGGTCGAATACTGATTTCTTACGCTGTCAACCTATAACTTCAAAGCAATTCGATATTGCAAATTTGGGATGTAAGGGAGATGTCAGGCCTCCCTGTCCAACGCCCATAAAAAAAAATCATTGACACTGCATGTGTAAATTGAGGTCAAAAACTGAATTCCAAAGCTGAATTCCTATAAATTCAAAGCTATTCGATATCACCAATTTGGGTTGTATGAGAGGTGCCCCTCCCCCTTGTCCAACTCCCATAAAATTTCATCACTGAAACGGTACGTCTAAATTGTGGTCGAATACCGAATTTCTAAGCTGTGCAACCCATAACGCTATTCGATAACACAAATTGTTTTTATATTAATGGGAGGTAAAAGAAGGTGTGGCATTTCTTCTTAAACCATCTCGTACTCAAAGCAAAGCCACTTACAAAATTTGAGCTCAATCGGACCAATAGTTTCGGAGTATTGTGATATTTCCAAAAGTAGGCGTAGATGAAGTGTGACAACGCCCGTTTTTATTAAAGTTAGTGACAGTCATCATAAGAACTTATTTACCAAATTTTAATTTAATACGACCAAAACCTTCTTAAATATAGCATTTTTATTGATTTGTGGGCGATAAAAGGGGTACGGCATTACTTTTTTCCTAAACCTTTGCGTAGCAGTTACGAACAAACCAGTAGAAGGAAGTATCCTATTTGGTCTAGTCGTTTTCAAGTTTTAAGCATCCGAACAAATCACGATTCATTTTTATATGTACAGATATTGATTTGTGAGCGGTAAAACTGGGCGTGAAAACATTTATGTATCGTGACTGCCTCTTGGAGCACCTACACAGCAAGTTTCAGTATAAAAATGTGTAAAACTCCGGAATTGCCATGATTTCGAAAAAGTGGGCGTATATATATTGCGACGAAAAAGTGATTTTTGTACAGTTACTGACAGTTACCATCTGAACAAAATGATAATATATTAGTTTTTACGATCGAAACCGTCTGATATATATCCCTTATTTGGTTTGTGGTCGATAGCGCAAATTTGGCTTGTATGGGAGGAACCACGCCCCCTCGTCCAAACGTTACCAAACCTCACAGTTACAATCTATCTCCTCGGCAAACGTTGTTCTGCCACAGACCGCCTTACTGCCATACACGAAAATGTCAAGAAATGTCAAATATATTCACCATTTTCAGTACAGCTGCCGAAAGTAGCCATGTGCACTAAATAACCACATTTTAGTCTAATACGATCAAAACCGTGCGAAATATAGCATTTTTGTTGTTTTGCAAGCTGTAAAAAGGGGTGCGGTAAAATATTTCCCTTGAGCCATCTCGTAATCGAAACAAATCGACTGCCCAAATTTCAGCTTAATTTAGGTTAAGCCTGGCGCACTTTACTTCACTGGACGCTAACTCCCCGAAAAGTGAGTTTAACTAAAGTAGGGCAGGCCTATTTTTAGTGCACTTGCCGAGAGTAACCATATGTACTGAATTACAAAATTTTTGTCTAATACGACCCAAACCGTTGAAATAAAATGTTTTCATTGGTTTTTGGGCGGTAAAAAGGGGGCGTGGAGACCAATTTTTAGTACAGTTGCTAACAGTAACCGTACAAACTAAGCCAACATTTTAGCTCAATTGACCCAGTAGTCAATTTTGATGGTTTCTTAAAAAGTGGGTGTGGCTATATAGCGATGACGCCCTTTTTTAGTACAATTGCCGAAAGTAACCATACAAACTTAAGTATCATATGTTAGTCTCAAACGGCCAAAACTGCATGAAATATAGCATTTTCACTGATTTATGGGCGCAAAAGGGGGCGTGGAAACCAATTTTTCGTACAGTTACTGTCAGTAACTTCACAAACCAAAGTACCAAGTTTAAGTCTTATACGACCAAAACCGTCTGAGATAAACCATTTTCATTTATTTGTGGGCGGTAAAAGGGGGCGTGGAAACCCATTTTTAGGACAGTTGTCGACAGTAACCGTACATACTAAATTACAAAATTTTAGCCATATACGATCCAAACCGACTGAAATATAACATTTTTATTGATTTGGGGGCGGTAAAAGGGGGGTGTGGCAAATTTTTTTCCTCAACCATCTCGTACCTGAAACAAATCGACTGCCAAAATTTCAGGTCAATCGGTTCAGTAGTTTTGGAGTCTATAGACATCACACAGCCAGACACACATCGTTTTGCTTTAAATATATATAGATATTGATTTGTGGGCGTTAAAAGTGGGCGTGAAAACATTTATAAATTGTGTTCGTCTCTTGGAGCACCTAAACAGCAAGTTTCACTGTAAAAATGTGCAGAACTCCGGAATTGCCATGATTTCGAAAAAGTGGGCGTATTTATATAACGACCACGCCCATGTTTTGTACAGTTACCGACAGTAACCATCTGAACAAAATCACCAAATCTTAGTTTTTTACGATTGAAACCGTGAGATATTTTTCTTTTTTTTGTTTGTGATCGATGGAGCAAATTTGGCTTGTATGGGAGGTACCTCCAATCGTTACGAAACCTCACAGGAACACTCTCAAGATGTGGCTTTATTTTCCCTGAAAATTTCATAAAGATCGGTTCAGCGGTTTTGGAGTCTATACGTGATATAGCCACATACCCACATACCCACATACCCACATACCCACATACCCACATACCCACATACCCACATACATACATCCATTTTTATATATATAGATTACTTACATATGTAATAAGAGTGCACATTTTTACTTTTTTTCAGTATAGTCGATTTTAGAATATATACGATATAATTTTACAAATCCCAAAAATAGCGTGATTTTGTATAAATATTTTTATGTTTTTGATATATTAGGCTGGAAGTGCAAATTAAATAAAAAAACTAAACTGGTTTAAATTATTGAAAAAAGTTGGGACTTACATATGTAATAAAAGTGTTCTATTATTAAAAGTAATGCATGCAATTTAATGGTTAAAGCTTATTGAAGAGGTAATAGCATAAGTTTTCTTTAAATATTCTTGCTAAGTTTATAAAAGTATGCAACTAATAGAAAAAAGCAAGTTATTAGAGACCATTTTCTTTAATTTGGACCCTTATAACTTCTAAACCAGATGAGAACGGCCATTAATTTGTACAGAGTTAGAATGTAAAGCTCTTTATACATACATACGTTCCACGAAAAAATGATCAAAAAAAATTAATTTTAGCTAAGAACAAAATATTTCGAAATGTCTATCCAAATTTTTTCATTTTTAGGCTCAAAAGTGACATTATCCTAATTGGGGTTATGACACTTTACAAGCAGTGACATTGCCCCAAGTAAAAAATTTGGGCTTATGTCACTGTATAATACTTTTGTCACTGTTCCACGAAAAAATGGTAAAAAAAAATTAATTTTAGCTAAGAACAAAATATTTCGAAATGTCTATCCAAATTTTCTCATATTTAGGCTCAAAAGTGACATTATCCTAATTGGGGTTATGACATTTTACAAGCAGTGACATTGCTCCAAGTAAAAAAATTTGGGCTTACGTCACTGTATAATACTTATGTCATTTTTTCTCGAAAAAATGGTCAAAAAAATTAATTTTAGCTAAGAACAAAATATATCGAAATGTTTATCCAAATTTTCTCGTTTTTAGGCTCAAAAGTGACATTATCCCAATTGGGGTTATGACACTTTACAAGCAGTGACATTACCCCAAGTAAAAAAATTTGGGCTTATGTCACTGTATCCCAAAATTAAAAATTGGGATTGTGCCACTTGAGGTTATGCCATGCTACTATTTTAGAAGCGTAGAACAGTTTAGAAAAAAAATTTTAAAACGGTTTACCCATTTCAGATATATGCTAAGTCAAACAAGCTGTTCCATCGAAGCTATAATAAGAGTCAATGTTCAGCGCAAGGCAATCGCACTGATTAGGCACCGAATAGGCAATTAAGTGCAGCATTATATTATTTACAGAATGAATCTTCTAAACCACGCCAGATCCCGGTTGAAAAATTTTGAACTATTTTCAATACATTAGTTAAGGTGTCTTAAAATTTAAAAAAAACAAATGCCAAAATTTAAAAAAAAATCTATTCATTACCTTCCAATCATTTTGGAGAAACAGCTGTACTATTAACAAAAAACAGATAAAATATTTCTCCATTTAAACCATTAGCACAGAAATCAAAGCTTTGATTGAAAATTTCACATGTAAGAAAAGCAATATCAACCATCCTAAAACAAAATCTGACTTAAGCCACATAATGGCATTAGAAAAGTTTTAATATAAAATTTTAACACAAAGCTAATTCAATCTGATAGCGTGTTAAGCACTGGCCCAACCCCCTTTTATGAGACTTATATTTCGATATGTAACGACTGACATGTGTGTTACTGAAACTTCTAGTTGAAATTCACTTTTTTCGCCATCTTAATGAATTAACTCTTTTTACATACAGACACGTGTTCGCATTTATATATGGACGCGTCTTAAAAGTTGGTCGGGCATATAATATAATTTTCTACACAAAATTTATTCCACGCTTTTAAAAGTTTTCTTGCAGAAATTTCTCAATTGTGTTTGTAATCGAGTTGAATATGAAACTATTTCAGAATTTGTGAAGTTTTCAATCCAGTTATGAAACCTACAGCATATTTAAAAGTTTACAATTGCAAGCGGAAGCAAAGCACTGAAACTCATGCCGAACTGAAACTGAAGAAAGCAATAAACTTTATGAGCCAAATTGCAAAACTTTGCGCTGATTTCCATTTTGCCTCCTAATGGTTTCTTATTGACATTCAAGGATTCCAAGATATTGAGTTTAACACAAAGTGGCGGTTGAAGAGGTATTGCAATACTTCAAATAATATTGAAGTGCTTACAGGGCATTTTTACGTTTTTCTTTTTTATATGATCATACACCAGACTTATTTAATGTCAAAAGTGGCTACACATTTTTATGTTTAGATTTGTAATGCTCTTATTTATAACCTAAATGTTGAAAAAGTCAGTTCTTGTTGATTTTTTTTTTTTTTCAAAACATGTCATGCACAAAATTGGTGTCAAAGGGCAGTTTTGATGGTGTGTCTTTGTAATAATCAATTGTGTTCTTCTCAGAAACTGTACAAAAACCGACGAAACAACACATTTATGCTTTATTTTGCTAGACATATTTTGAACAAAATGTGTCTGCACAAGTCCCACAAAAAAATATGTGTACAGAATGTTGCTTCAACATATTCTTTTTGTTATTAGGCAATTTCTTAAACAGATAAACATCGTTTCGAAGGAAACATCGAAGGAGATTGTTTTGGTGAATAAAAAGTAATTAATTAAGGACGTGTCTCTCCAAAATTGTTTCATTTGAAATTTCTAAAGAAAAATATGGAAACATAAAAGAAAAAATATCATAAGAAATTTAAAGAGTATGTATTTACTGCAAATATGGTCATTTCCACTAAAAGGTACTCAGTCATCGAAAAATAAAAACAAATTGATGTGCTTTTATATAAAATAAATATTGACATTTCATTATTTTAAATAATTTGCAGCTTTACTCAGTTGCCATGATAAGGAACTACACTCTAAAAAATAAGTGTAAGTTTACTACTATTATAGTAGTAATAATTTGTTGAAAATTGATCAGAAGTGCAATTTTACTACAACTTTTCAAGTAATCTGTAGTTTTTCAATTCAAATGTAAATTTAAGTAAAATTAAACACATGTTGTTGAATTTTGCTACAACAAAAAATCAATATAAATTCATTTTTGAAGCAATCTGAAATTGTTTAAAATTGGACATTAATTTCAGTAAAATTAAACATCAGATGTTGGATTTTGCTACAATATCAGTAGTCAACATTTATACTACTACATCAATTGTATTAATATTCAGCAATTTTTTAACTTACAACAACTGTAACAGTCGTGCATGTATTTCTCATTCGAGTTTGCTTATAATCGAGTAAGGACGGTGGTTTTTTGTGCTGCTGTTTTTTGTGCTGCTGTTTTTATGTATATTTATTACTCCTAAAGGTATTTTATAATTTCGGGCAGTTTAATAAGTCACTAATATGTATCAGTGCAATATATGTAAAAAAACAAATTCATGTATTTAAAAGTGTACAACTCTCACTTATATGTGCAAAAGGAAGAGAATTTTAATGACTTTTTCAATTGTTCTGTAAGCCAGTGCAAATATCTTGGATCCAGCCATACCGACATATATCGCCACGTTTTAAAACATGATTTTAATGCTCAAAACGTAAATTGTCCTATTTCAGAGTGTTCAAAAGCATTCAGAAATAAGTCTTCCTTTCGTTCAGATTTTTTTCGTCAGCACAAGGCAAATAACCCAGCAAACATTAATACCGGTATTAACATACGTACCCCAACAATAAACAATACCAACATAACAATAAATGAACTGGACCCACCATCATTAGTCCCCTGTGTAGAATTAGAAAATATATCTATAAGCAAGTCAAATTCTTTTAAAAATTTAATAACTACACTTACATGCATATATAATATGGCAGAAGTTTCTTTACAATATTTGTTACAAGAACTTTCCAATATATTTGAAGCAAATACATGTACAAATTTACTTAAAATAAAGCAAATATTTACAAACTTTAATATTCCTGAAAAGGAAAATGAAGTCATTAGCTTACTTCAGGAATCATGTTTATCAAACAAATTAAAAAATAATCTCTCTGAGTATAAGAGAAATAAAAACTTTACGGCAAGCACTTGCTTTATTCCACCAAAAAAAATTTTTTTGGCGTAGACAATTGTCACAAAGAATGTTTTTAATACTATATTCCTTTACTAGAAACCTTAAAAAGTTTATTAAGTGATACAAATTATTTTGAGATATTTTGTAAAAAAAAAATATCTGAAGACAACTTATATTACGATTACAATGATGGTTCAGTTTACAATTACCAACAGTTTTTTATATCCGGGGACAAAAAAAATGAGCTTCTAATTTTTCAAGATGCCTTTGAATTATGTAACCCTTTAGGTTCTTAAAAAAAGCATAAGCTTATTGGTTTGTATTTCTTAATAGGTAATATTGATATAAAATATAGATCAATAATACAAAATATTCAGTTAATAATGTTATTTAATGAAAATTATATTAAACTTTTTGGTTCCAAAACTATTTTGCAACCTTTGCTAGGCGATTTAAATTTATTGGAGTCAGAAGGTTTAAGTTTTCACGATGAAAATAAAGTTGAAAGAAGATTTTTTGGAACAATTTTTTCTGTAATTGGTGACAATTTAGGTGCACATCAAATTGGTGGATTTAAGGAAAACTTTAGCTATTCTCAATATGTTTGTCGTTACTGCTTTTTTTAACTAAAATTTTTGGCTGAAAAAGATGTAGAAATTCGGCAGTTACGAAATAAAAGCAATTAAAACTTATTAATTTCCGAAGAAAATTTCAATCAAGGAGTAAGAAGAAATTCTTGTTTAAATACGCTTAAGTATTTTCTTGTTTGTAATCCTGGATTGCCGCCATGTATCGCTCACGATTTATTTGAAGGAATTATTCCATATGACTTAATTGAAATTCTTAAGAACCTTACAATTTCTTTTAATTTTACTTTTGATTATTGATTAAAAAATTTCGATGCTTCTAAAAATAAACTTAAATCATTTTTCAATAAGCTAAAAACTAAACTCGACGATGATGAATCTATAATCAAAGCTTTTTGCAATCATTTCAAAGAAACATATGAACTGATATTTAAAAAGTATTAGGTGAGTACAAAAAATAAGCTCCTTTATTATGTAAGTGATATGTAAGTGATGTGTGGCATATGTAATAAGATCGCTCGTTTCTACAATAACATCATCTCAAAATTGTAAAAATTAATCAAGAATGAATCACAATTGCACAATTACAAAAAAACAGTGTTCTTGATTTGTGCCGTTATTGAAGAAAAAAAAAATCGATATTATAAAACTGTGTCGATAAGCAATAACAGCTTAAGTCTGATTTTAAAGTCTCGATAAATCCTTGCATCAAAGTCTTCAAATGCCATATATGCTATAAAAAAGGGTATTTTGTTTTTGTGTCATAACTTTGGCTAAGGTCATACTAGAAGCTCCAGATTTTTTGTGTTTATAGTGCTATATGCGTGGAACACAGCTTAATTAGTAACTCGGTTCTGTCTTTAGTCAACATAAGCTCTTTTTGATTATGGACACAGAAATTATGACATTGTGTTATGTTATATATGTCACATATGATGTAAACACTACTACATATCGTCACCTAAAATGCAAGAAGGCTTAACAAGGAGAAGCAAAAATCTTTAAAAATTTCCCAAGCGCTTGCACTGAGGGCTTTTAGAATTTTGTTAATCAAAACGTCGTTTTTAGTTGTAAACTTGTCACGCCTTCTTGCATTTTAGGTGACGATATGTACAATATACTATACATGAGATATGATAATCGTGCCCTCTGGTGCTCCGGCGTCCTTGTGCATTGTGAAACCTGCACCTCCGGTTGGACAGGCAATGGTCATGTATAATATTTTTTGTAGGAAAAATATATTTATTTTAGAAACTAAATACAAAATTTATTATTTTTTTAGTTTGGAACAACAATAGAAAATTTACAAAATACTGCAATACTGTATAGTACTGTATGCAAAATACTGTATAGTAACAACACTTGGTAAACTTTGTCGATCCCATACAAAGGATTGGACATCCAGAAAAAATTGCAACTTGCAAATCTATATATATAAAAATGGATGTATGTATGTGGGTATGTGGGTATGTGGGTATGTGGGTATGTGGGTATGTGGCTATATCACGTATAGACTCCAAAACCGCTGAACCGATCTTTATGAAATTTTCAGGGAAAATAAAGCCACATCTTGAGAGTGTTCCTGTGAGGTTTCGTAACGATTGGAGAAGGGGGCGTGGTACCTCCCATACAAGCCAAATTTGCTCCATCGATCACAAACAAAAAAAAGAAAAATATCTCACGGTTTCAATCGTAAAAAACTAAGATTTGGTGATTTTGTTCAGATGGTTACTGTCGGTAACTGTACAAAACATGGGCGTGGTCGTTATATAAATACGCCCACTTTTTCGAAATCATGGCAATTCCGGAGTTCTGCACATTTTTACAGTGAAACTTGCTGTTTAGGTGCTCCAAGAGACGAACACAATTTATAAATGTTTTCACGCCCACTTTTAACGCCCACAAATCAATATCTATATATATTTAAAGCAAAACGATGTGTGTCTGGCTGTGTGATGTCTATAGACTCCAAAACTACTGAACCGATTGACCTGAAATTTTGGCAGTCGATTTGTTTCAGGTACGAGATGGTTGAGGAAAAAAATTTGCCACACCCCCCTTTTACCGCCCCCAAATCAATAAAAATGTTATATTTCAGTCGGTTTGGATCGTATATGGCTAAAATTTTGTAATTTAGTATGTACGGTTACTGTCGACAACTGTCCTAAAAATGGGTTTCCACGCCCCCTTTTACCGCCCACAAATAAATGAAAATGGTTTATCTCAGACGGTTTTGGTCGTATAAGACTTAAACTTGGTACTTTGGTTTGTGAAGTTACTGACAGTAACTGTACGAAAAATTGGTTTCCACGCCCCCTTTTGCGCCCATAAATCAGTGAAAATGCTATATTTCATGCAGTTTTGGCCGTTTGAGACTAACATATGATACTTAAGTTTGTATGGTTACTTTCGGCAATTGTACTAAAAAAGGGCGTCATCGCTATATAGCCACACCCACTTTTTAAGAAACCATCAAAATTGACTACTGGGTCAATTGAGCTAAAATGTTGGCTTAGTTTGTACGGTTACTGTTAGCAACTGTACTAAAAATTGGTCTCCACGCCCCCTTTTTACCGCCCAAAAACCAATGAAAACGTTTTATTTCAACGGTTTGGGTCGTATTAGACAAAAATTTTGTAATTCAGTACATATGGTTACTCTCGGCAAGTGCACTAAAAATAGGCCTGCCCTACTTTAGTTAAACTCACTTTTCGGGGAGTTAGCGTCCAGTGAAGTAAAGTGCGCCAGGCTTAACCTAAATTAAGCTGAAATTTGGGCAGTCGATTTGTTTCGATTACGAGATGGCTCAAGGGAAATATTTTACCGCACCCCTTTTTACAGCTTGCAAAACAACAAAAATGCTATATTTCGCACGGTTTTGATCGTATTAGACTAAAATGTGGTTATTTAGTGCACATGGCTACTTTCGGCAGCTGTACTGAAAATGGTGAATATATTTGACATTTCTTGACATTTTCGTGTATGGCAGTAAGGCGGTCTGTGGCAGAACAACGTTTGCCGAGGAGATAGATTGTAACTGTGAGGTTTGGTAACGTTTGGACGAGGGGGCGTGGTTCCTCCCATACAAGCCAAATTTGCGCTATCGACCACAAACCAAATAAGGGATATATATCAGACGGTTTCGATCGTAAAAACTAATATATTATCATTTTGTTCAGATGGTAACTGTCAGTAACTGTACAAAAATCACTTTTTCGTCGCAATATATATACGCCCACTTTTTCGAAATCATGGCAATTCCGGAGTTTTACACATTTTTATACTGAAACTTGCTGTGTAGGTGCTCCAAGAGGCAGTCACGATACATAAATGTTTTCACGCCCAGTTTTACCGCTCACAAATCAATATCTGTACATATAAAAATGAATCGTGATTTGTTCGGATGCTTAAAACTTGAAAACGACTAGACCAAATAGGATACTTCCTTCTACTGGTTTGTTCGTAACTGCTACGCAAAGGTTTAGGAAAAAAGTAATGCCGTACCCCTTTTATCGCCCACAAATCAATAAAAATGCTATATTTAAGAAGGTTTTGGTCGTATTAAATTAAAATTTGGTAAATAAGTTCTTATGATGACTGTCACTAACTTTAATAAAAACGGGCGTTGTCACACTTCATCTACGCCTACTTTTGGAAATATCACAATACTCCGAAACTATTGGTCCGATTGAGCTCAAATTTTGTAAGTGGCTTTGCTTTGAGTACGAGATGGTTTAAGAAGAAATGCCACACCTTCTTTTACCTCCCATTAATATAAAAACAATTTGTGTTATCGAATAGCGTTATGGGTTGCACAGCTTAGAAATTCGGTATTCGACCACAATTTAGACGTACCGTTTCAGTGATGAAATTTTATGGGAGTTGGACAAGGGGGAGGGGCACCTCTCATACAACCCAAATTGGTGATATCGAATAGCTTTGAATTTATAGGAATTCAGCTTTGGAATTCAGTTTTTGACCTCAATTTACACATGCAGTGTCAATGATTTTTTTTTATGGGCGTTGGACAGGGAGGCCTGACATCTCCCTTACATCCCAAATTTGCAATATCGAATTGCTTTGAAGTTATAGGTTGACAGCGTAAGAAATCAGTATTCGACCTAAATTTATACATGCACTTTCATTTCTTACATTTTATGGGCGTAGGAAAAAGGGGAGTGACACTTCCCATACAATCCAACTTTGTGCTATCAAATAGCTTTGGAGTTATAGGTCGCACAGCATCGGAATTCAGTATTTGACCAAAATTTACGCATGCAGTTTCATTGGTAAAATTTTATGGGCGTAGGGAAAAGGGGAGTGGCACCTCCCATGCAACCCAAATTTGTGTTATCGAATGTATTTGGAGTTATATGTCGCACAGTTTTGGTATTCGGTATTCGACCTCCATGTACACATGCAGTTTAATTGATTACATTCTATGAGGGGTGATAAAGAGGGCGTGGCACTTCCTATACAGCCCAAAATTGTTATATCGAATAGCTTTGTGTATATAGGTCGCACAGTCTCGGAATTCAGTTTTTGACCTCAGTTTAGACATGCTGTTTAACTGATAACATTTTATGGGCGTTTGAATAGGGAGAGTGGCAGCAACGCGCCGGGTTTCAGCTAGTAATTATAATATTTTGATTCATTTCGACAAAAATATATTTGGGCTATATGAATTCGGCGGTGTTTTTATTTTCAAGTGCGTACTTTTGTTTTTGTAAAGCCTCAAAGTTGATATTTTGTAATATAAAAAATATAGTCTTTTTTAAAAGTCCTATAACTTTTTGTTAAACTGCTTGATTGAACAGATCCTTATATTTTATGAAAGGGTATACTCTAAAATTTTAAACCAGATATTCTGTTTTAAAGTTTTTGGCTAACCCGTTATTGCGATAAGGAATACAAATTAAAAATTAAAAAAAATTATAAAATTTGAAAAATAAAAATTGGCCAGGGTTGGCGAGGATCAAAGTACCTTAGATTACAAATAATGATAGTAAGAAATGTTTTAAAAAAAAAATTAGCGCGCACCATCCAGCGCCTTTTGAGAATTACACTATCAAAATTGTAGTGCTTGGGTTTTTTTTTTTTTAGCATTTCTCACAAAGTTTGCCTATTACAGCGTAACTATAGAAACTGATTCAGTTTGATTAGCGATAAAAACTTGTGAATGGATAAAAAAACAAGTTAGGGATACATATATTTTTTAACCTATTCCGGCCCGGCTCCGTGACCTTTTGTAAACGGAAAATATAGATCTTTTGCTTTGATTGCGGCATAGCATTCATGCTAGTAAAGTTACGTAAATTTATTGTACTAAATAAGTGTAGACAAATTTAATAAAAATATTTTGGTATACTGTTTATTTATCTGAGACGTCTGGTTCTTAAGATATATTTTAGTCACGATGCAAATATTTTCAAGAATTCCAGTAAAAAAAATAGATAAACTGGTACAGTGCAGATAAAGGATATAAAATCCACTTAAAAGTGATCTGCCAATAAACACAGTTGTTATATCTTAAACCATCAATAATTTATATGAAATATATTTAAAAAGGAGTGAACACAATTATGTTTGTGGCAATCAGAAAATGTTTGCTGCGAAAATATAGCTTATATGATAATGCAGTGTACCTTATATATTCATTGCAACAAATGAGCTTGTTTGCAGTGAACATAACATATTTATGGCAAACATAATATTTTTTTCTGCGTGTATAATAGCCAAAATGTTAATTATGATAAAAGCATTATAATTAACATTACTATACTATTTTGCTGACGACGAAATAAAAATTTTTTAAGGTTTGTTAATAGAAGTGGTATTGCAAGGCTTTGGTAAAAGTCGTGACCGTAACACTGCTCGCAGACTTTTTACTAATTACAAGAACAGTTCAGAAATCACTGGAGTAAACGAAAATTTAATTAAACGATTTTACGTTACATTGCAGGTAAAACATTTTAATACATACATATATGAATTATTTTGTTTTACATTAATGCGTTAAAATTTTATTATATTTCAGGTCATCTGAGGGCGGATTCTGAAAAACTCTAAAGCTAAATCTCCACCGCTAAAGCTAAATTTATAGTTTTTAGCGATATTGCTATTCTGAAAAACTCCATCGCTTATTTTCATGCTAAAAATTTAGAGACTGAACGAGCTTTTAACGAAGAATAAAATTAAAGCTGTCATAGCTAAATTTTCAGCGATTGCTGCGATTCTAAACTTTTTTTTAGCGATTTACAGAAACTCTAATTTTATTTTTAGCTATAATATTAGAGTCCAATATTTTGTTGCCGCTTAGTTAAAAATTAAAGGATTTTTCAATTAAAATCGTAATTTTTGATATATATATTAAGAAAAATTAATGCTGTGTCTCTTTTGAATGTTTTCAAAGAAAAATATACCAATTTAAAGCACTTTTCCGAAAACTTGCTGTTTGTATTTATCAGTTGTATTAATATTAGAGGTATTCACGTTTCAGTGCACTTGCCTGTGCAGTTGAGGACTTCTGCAGTTGCGCAGTTAGGTTTTCGTGAACAAACCACTAACACTTTTTCCAAGCTGTCAAATTTTTCAATGCACACAAGTGCACAACTGCTCAAATCTTCAAGTTTTAGGCTGCAGTAGTAAAGCACTTGTGCAGATTTTTGATTTTGATTTTGTAAAGTGCAGAAGTCCTCAACTGCACTGGTAAGTACACTGGATCGTGAATACCCCTACTGTTATCATATAACATGCTTTTAGTAAAAGGTTTCATCTCTTAAAACTTTATAAAAATTTATTAAATGAATTGGTAGTTTGCAAATAAGCTAAAATTGTTGTGACACACTCTTATGTGATAATTCTGTATTACGAAGAAGCACACCAACGATAAGAAAGACACTTGAAGCAAAACAATTCTATATAGAAGAAAGTATTGCTTCTTGTGTCTTTCTTTTCATTGGTGTGCTTCTACGTTATACGGAATAATGCAGTTAGTTTGCAATTAAGTCATTAATTGACAAGAAAATTTGCACCTAAGTTTTAATATGTAAAATGTACTCTAAGTGCAAAATTTTGAAGAATTGAATGAAACCTAAGCCTCCAATAAGCCACGACTGTTTTGGTATTTAAAGTTGAACCTGTCAAAATAAATCCTTACTAGTTTTTACATAGTTTTATTCTATGACAACACGAGAATATTTAATGAAAAATCATAAAGTACTCGTGTAAACATACTTAAAAAATTAACCACAAATTTTTAAGTAAGTTAACTTAAGTTTATTTAAAATTTTTCAAATAACTGAATGTTTTTATTTTTCACTTTTTATTTAGATATTGGTGCAGTTAGTAAACCATTTTATAAATAAGAAACAAGCTTATTTGAATTATTATATTAATTTAATTAAGGTTCGAAAGAAACTTTAAAAAGTTTTCGAAAACTTTTCACTCGGATGGTGAATTTTTGACAGTCGGAAGTAGAATTTTTGATATCAGTGAGGTGAGTTTTATTGTCAAAACTTCATCTAGCCCCGGGAACTAGTAGAAATTTTGACAACCGGCACAAGAATTTTTGAGTGAAGCAAAAGGGTTGTGCTTTACCCTTACAAAATTGTTAGTATCAGTGTTTTGCTGTGTATTTTGTCTGAAAAAAAGTAGTTTTATTTATGTTTCCGTATAAAAAAAAGGATTGTGATTTGCTTTTAATATTTAGAAAATATTTATTTTTAGGCTAAGAATGCAGGCTTGATGAGCAATTAAAAAGCATGGAGTCACTTCAGTCGTATTTAATTTCTTTTAGTGTCAATAAAAATTGCTACAATTCTTTTTTAAGAATTTTAAAACTAGGCCAGTCTTAGGAGCTAAAGAGTTTAAAATAAATATTTATGTTAAATTTGGAAGTTCATTACTTCTGATATACGCAATGTAATAAGTTTTTTCTTTGCTGCATTCAACTTGCAAAACTAATACATTGAATATACTTTTTAAATATTTATAAATATGGCCGATAAAGAGTTAATACGTGTTCAAGGATGTTTTATGGTTAGCTGCTTGATCGACTGAGTATAAGTCAATATTTTCTTTCGTATTACAGTCAATTGAGCTCGACAGTCCAGTTGACAAGAAAACTTTTACACTGATAATTTTTTTACTACAGTATATATAATAAGTGGAGTAAAATCTAAACATATAATTTTACAACATGTTTTCAATTTATTCCATCTCTAAGCTAATTAGATAAAATACATACAACAAAATAAGCATGAATAAAAACTGTAAGTTTTTACAAATTTTTAATGTTTACACAAGTTTTGGTTTTATAAGTTATTTTACTTAAAACAGTTACATTCCTTGTAGCTCATAATATTATTTTGAAAACAAAAATAATTTGTAGTAGTAGTGGCAGTCAAATGCGTCTTAAAAAATTCGTTCATTCGCAGAGAAGACGTCAAAATTTCTGGATAACATTTTCATGTTTCATATGCCACAGCAAAAAACGACAATTTAAATACAACAGATAGAAATTTTTTTCAACTCAACATTTTGTTTCCTATAGAACCAATAGTGAAAAGTTTTCAAATGGCACACAGCCATAACCAAATCAATTTTTTCACATAAAAATCGCTAAAACAACGCTTCCTGTGGCGAGTAGTAGAAGCAACATTTTTAGCTAGGCGATTTGAAACTCAGAATCGCATTTTAGCGAAATCGCTAAGGAATTGAACGAAGCATTTTTTTAGCATTTAAGCGATAGAGATTTAGCTTTAGCTAGGCGATTTTCAGAATCCGGCCTCTGGTCTTAAAATTAATATCACAAAATTAAAAAAAATGTTGTTTAGAAACAACAAAATTATATGTTGAAATTTATGATTGGTACTACATGCCTGTTACTGTACATAAATTATTAATACACAGTGCGGATATAGTTCAACAAGCGATAGTACCCATAGGTCAGTTATCCGAGGATGCGCAAGAGGCCAATCACAAACTATTTCAGCTCTGCAGATTTCACAACACGAGAAAATTTTCAAGATCTGCTTGCAATTCAGATCTTTTACATGCCAATCTGCTCAATTCAGATCCAGTACTTTCAATCCCTGGTTTTAATAAAAAATCACCACAAAGATATCTGATTGTTGCAAAATACCTTTTTGTTGAGGAAAGTGAAAACATAAGTTTTGCAGATGCTTAAGCATATTGTAAAATTATGTGTGGTATAAATAAATCACTGGTTGCTCTTAATATTACATATAATTTGTTATAAGTAGAGATGTATGCTGTCTTTAAAAATCTTTTAAATGTAATAAGCTAATAAATTCTTCTTTAAAAACACATTGTGCAATAAAATACAGGTACGATATATTTTTTACCATGAATTTTTGGGTCTCCTAGACCCGCTAGCCTCATAAAGGTTAAGGGATTGGAAGAGAAATTCTTTTAAGAAGACATGTTTAAAATTTATCCAAAATACATCAAATGGTTTAGAGTTACAATCAATTATTTAAAGAAATATGCGATGACCAACCCTTTGTATGGGCTCGCCCCACCAAGCTTCGCTACGAACACACTTAACGTGTCTCCTCTTTGTGCAATGCTTTTCAAAAATGTAAGAAAAACATTTTGAAAATATTTAAAAACGAAATTTTTTAAAAAACGTATACAGCAGTTTCAGCTATGTCGTAACTCAAGACTTAGAATTATATAGTACTTAAATTAATAACACTCAAGTAAAAACACTCAACATAGAAAAAGTTGGTACAATTTTTGAATTTATTGCATGAATGGTATTCAATGAATAACGTATTTATACTTAACCAGTTTAAACCCGGCGCGTTGCTGCCACGAACCCGATTCCAAACACCCATCAAATGTTATTAGTGAAACGGCATGTTTAAATTGTGGTCGAATACTGAATTCCGCAGCTTTTCGACCTATAACTCCATAGTTATTCTATAAATCATAAAGTAACTTAACATAAAGGGACTTGACTTTTTGTAAAAAATATAACAACAACATTTTGGAAAAAATAAATTTTGCTAAATAAATCAAAGGAGGTACCTTGTTGTTTTGATGACATATGAAAGGAAGTCAGATGTGCAATTTTTACTTGATTTTCTTTTTAAAACAAAAATATTTTTTTTGTAACATTTTGAGTAAAAAGTACATATTTTGCAAATTTTTTGAAAAAAATATAAAAAATATATACACTTACCTTACGGTAAAGTTCGAAATACTATTGTGAAGAGTTTTTTTAACTTTTAAGCAGAAAAAATTTGAACGAAATATATTTAGTTGCAGCGGAGATATTAGCATCGAAAGTCAAAACTTTAATTTTTATTCCGTTTTTTTTCATTCTTAGGTAACCGATGTCTTATAAAAAATTCATTGTGCTAAAAATTGTTGCCAATTTTGAAGATATGTGAATGTTATTGATATCAAAATTATAGGAATGTGATAAAAATAAATTTGTCAGAATTTATTGTTGTAAAACGTATTTAAATAAAACAATTGATGTTAGCTGAAAAAAGGGGAATAAGTAAAACAATTAAACAACTTTTGAATCAGTTTTTAATAAAAAGTCAATACTATGGACCTTTTTTGAAAAAAATATAACAAATAGTATTTTCTGGCAGATGTTGTATATATTGTCCGACCGCAACCGGAATTTTGGTCGAATCCGAAAACGAAACTGGTTATTAATATGAAAATTTTAGGTTTTACAAATAATTTTTTTTTATTAAAAGGAAACAAAAGTACTATCGTACACATAAAAAAAATGTAACATAAAAGAATTATTATTTGAATTTTGAAGTTTTTATTTATTAATTGAAGTTTACTATAATAATAAATGAGATCATTTTTTATTTTAATTTTTCAATACAAAAGTAGTTTATACTATATATCTTCCGTACACACTCAAAATAGTATTCACCTACAATGTACATATTTATATAACTACATAATAAAGTATTTTTGTTTGTTTTAAGGGTTTAGCATTATAAAAGTAGAAATATTTCGTTTTTTTCATTATTTCTCCCACACAGAATTCGTTCGGAAGTTTAATTATCAAATTTTGGCTTCAGTACCTATAAAACTTTAATAGTAATTGCAGTAGAGATGATAAAATCGAAAATGATAGTATCGAACGAATAACATTAACCAAAATGTTTTCCGTTTGTATAATGCTTTGTAAATATTTTTATTAAACCAAACTTATATATTTGAATTAAATAACTGATGCAAGAAAATTTTACCAAAAGTTTCGGCTATTCGGCTATATTGAGGCCGAACTAGCCGAAACTGACAAAAAGTTTCGGACACTAGTTGTATACATACTCCAAGAAAAGTTGTATATATACACGGATAAAAATCTTGGACTAAATTTTAAACTTTTTTGGATTACATATAAGACAACACCAAACAATATTACTTTTTAATCCAAGGAAAAGTTTAAAATTTTTAATTCAAAAAAGATTAGTTTTCAATCTGAAAAAAGTTTAAAAAAGCAATTAATATCAACTTTAAATAAAAAACTTTTCTGACCAGTTTATGATTTGTACACACGTCTTCTGTTGTGCTGGTCCAACACCTTATTCACTCGTCCATCTCATTTGTTAAGAAAGTTACGCTTATTTTGCATCATAACGAATGCAAGCAAGCATAAAGGAGTTTAGAATGCACATAAAAATATAACCTATATAATTATATTTTTTGTGATTTTTAGTACTAATTTTGTTATCACGATACAGCGGTTGACACACGCTTGTACACATAAGAAAATTATATATACTTCAAAGAGGGGTAAAAATCATTCTCGTATCATTCCCGAAACATTTTCAAATTTAATTTTATTTCAGTTGTTTTTAAAAATTTCAAAATTTTCAAAATTTTTTTCTTAATAAATATCTTAGTAATTTAGTAAATTAAATAATTGATGTATTCTTTAGCCTTAAATAAAATCGCATTAATTAATTAAGCCAAAAAGTTTTCCCCTTTTCAAATAAAAATACAAAAATTTCCCAATATTTCTCTTTTAAAAATTAATAAAACTAGCAAGAATTTCAGACCATTTTTTACAGTACTGTATGTTTTTTCAACATGGTGGAGTAGAGTCGATATTACAGGAGTGAATTGAATGATTTTTCGACAACACTTAACTTTTTGACTTAACCCTTTGATAGGTGACAAATAATCCGTTTACATTTTGAAGTCTTGTAAGCACAATTTTTGAGATATTTCCAAAAAGTTGGCCTTAAAGAATTTAAAATCAATGTGGCTTTTAACGTGTGTCACATTTTTCGAACTTGTTTTCATTTTAAAAGAAAGAAAAAACTAGGAAGTCAAAAAATATTTTTTTGAAGTGAAAACTTCTTTAGGCGCGTTGTACGATTTTGTTAGAGGGTAAATCTTTGGTTTGCGTCATCGTCTTTTTCCGAGTAACTCTCGTCATCAATACAGACAGCAAAGATAACAAGATAGGAAACTTAGAAAACATTACCTCAAAAAATGCTTGCATGTATAAAAAAATCAACCCTGATCGTCACTCTTGTTCTTAATGGGCCGCAAGCTCACAAAGAAATCACTTGGCAACTCCTAAAATTAATGCATATAATCTATTTGTTAGTATATAAATACTTTAGTTATGTTGCAATAAGGTGTTAGCAACCAAAATTTATTATTGGCCGCATTCAGCGCAGACAACAGTTGGCAACTGTTGTGTAAAAATTCGCTGAATGGTAAAATTTTGGTAGCGCTCACTAAAACTGATCAGGTAGCATACACCATTTAATCGAGCGAAAAAATTCTATGCTACATGAGCACAATTGTTGAGTTTACTATCAGATGCTGCTACTGACGCTGTTAAATTAAAAAAACATAGAAAGAACGAAGCAAATTTAAATGAGAAACCTTTGCAATTGAATTTATTGTATATACAAATTTTAACAAAGTTTTAACAAAATTTAAAAAAAAATTTTAACACGGAACGATATTCTTCTTTTTCTGCTTTTTTTTTTGCTGAAACTTCGTTTGCAAACAAGAAAAATATTGAATGGATTGAGTGCTTTAACATTTTAATCCTTAAGTTGTGATAAAGAAATATGTTGAACTTTCAAATGCTCTTATTTTATTATATATCGTCAAACAAAGTTTGACATTTTCACACTAGTTGTATTTGTCAGTGGTTTTTTATTTTCCCCACTGCGGCATTTTATTTTCAGAGTTGTCAACTATCATTGTTTTATTAATAAATTTTTTCATAAACAACAGGTTTTTGTAGTGAAAACTTCTTTAGGCGCGTTGAACGCTTTTGGTAGAATTGAATGTTACTGTTTTTTTTAATGTATGTGTAGAGCTGCTGTAGGCTAAAATAAAATAAATTTAAAATTTTTGATATTTGGTTTTTGTTTGACTGGCTGTGATCCTTTTGATGCCACCACTCATAGCACAACTGGACAAGGTAGTGTTAGGGCTGAATGTGTTCTCTTTCTTATTGACCATAACTGTCAAACTCAGCCACTTTGATATTTTGGCCAATTTTTGCTTTCATATTGCATTCTCATTGGTAGCAGATTTTTTATGAAATATCAACTTCGATTTGACAGTTTCGGTCACCGGCTCTCCGCCCTAACACTACCTAAAATATCTTTCAGAGCTGTAGCTAAAATGAAATAAATTTACAATTTTTTATATTTGTATTTTTTTGACTGGTCGTGAAGTCTCTTTTAGTGCCTCCACTTGAGATCTTGCTACCAGGCAAACAGAAAGCATAGCAAGCAAAGTGCTGTTTATTTTCCGCCGCCAATTCGGTTCATCCCCTCTAACACTGCGCAACCGATGTGATACTGCTGTTCTCTGTTCATCGTTGTTTTAGATTTGCTTGGTAAATGTAGTTGTAAATGTATTTTATTTCAGCTACAGATCTACTTATACATTGAAAGGAAAACAGTAAATAACCTTCATGATTATTTTATAAAAATCCCTTTGTCAGCAGATAAACTTATTAATGGTTGCTTGCTGCATTTGCTCAGCGCCTGGTAGCCAAGATCCAAGAGCGTGTATTTGAGTTTCAGGACTAACATAAAAAATTTGTAGTTTTATAAATGTCACCATATTCTCTGACTGGGACCATGGTATAATAAGTAATAGGTAAGAGTGACATTTCACAAAATAGAGAACGTGTGTCACACACATTGGCCGCATTCAGAGGAGTCGTCACCTGTTGTAAATGAATCATTTCATTGCAAAGTTTTCTCACTCAAATTTAAAAAAAAACAATTCTTAACTATTGACTCCGCTGAAAGCTGCTAATATGTGTGACACATGCACTTTTTATTGTTTTCTTTTGTTTGAAACTCAATGGTCGCAGCTCGAGACAAAATAAGTAGTTGTCAAGGCTACCTAATAATAATTTTATTATCACTGGGACTGCATCGTCCAAAAATTTTTTGTTTCTTATTTCAGCTACCAAGCTCCTATAGCACCTTTTTTAGAATATAATTCAATTATTAACGCAAACAGTGAAAATAATGTAAATGAAATTCAATGAAATTTATGTAAATACAAATTCTATGTATACGTATTTTAAGTGTGTATTAAATATTTCAATAAGTATCATTTATATTTTTGTTTATGTTTTACTATGTTTTTTATATTAAAACCCATAATTTAAAATATAATGAAATGATAAAAGACGATATTAATGTGCATTAATGATAAACCGGATGTAGGGATGAACCGAATCGGGAGCAGAAAATAAACTGCACTTTGCTTGCTATGATTTTTTTTTTTTTCTTGTAGAAAGATCTCAAATGCAGGCATTAAAAGAGCCTTCAAGACCCATCAAACAAAATATCATATATAAAAAAAAAAAAAATTTATTTTTTTAGCTACATCTCTACATATACATTGAAAGAACAAATTAAATATCCTTTTCGAGGATTATTTTTCATTCAATAGTGCTCCCTGTATTTTATTTTTATATCAACAATATTCAATTTAAATGAAATAATATAGTTTGGTGTAATTATAAAATAAAAATGCTATCTGAATAAAAAATATTTTGAAAGAAATAATCAAAGGCTGAGGGTGTGAAAATATAAAATTTTGTTCCGATTAGCATGAAAATTCTTATATAGCAGTAAGGCTGTTCGTGGCAGGACAAAGTCTTTCAGGGAATATTAATATTTTATGTATAGGTTTTCGCTTCGGTCGGCAGTCCCCTCACTGCTATACTTTTTTTTCATAAGTATTTATTAATCCCGATTTCTCAGAGACTACAGATATAGATACCACAAACAATTTTAAAATACGAGCGGATATATTTTTTCATCCCAATTGTGTCAAAACCTTTGTGAACCAGCTACTCCAACAAAGTAAAAATAGATTTTCCGGATGTGTTTAAAATAACCCAATCGTCCTCAACGGTAAAAAAACACATGATATGTCTTTAAAAGTAATTTTAATTATTGAAAAAATTATTTATATAGCATAAATTACGAAAAATTAAGATTTTAAAACATTGCCTTTCTTTTGTTACACAAAAAGGATTATTACAGGCGACACAATAATGATTTGATCTGTGATCAAGGTCATTTTTCGTGCATACAATGCAACTCTTTCAGGTGATATCTGTCCATTTCGTTAAGTAGTGTTCAGACAGATCACCTTCAAATGCCTTTAGACGTTTTGAACTTTATTTCTGCGAAGAATTAAAACTGCGTTTGTAACTTGTAAAGCAATTTATCAATTTACTTGACAATTCTAAGTGGAAATCCAAAAGAGTTAGGGGAACTTTCTCGTCACATTTTACCATTAGTGTTTCGTATGCTACATGTGAATTAACAACACATATGTCTATCAAATCCAAAAATAGCCAAAGATGGAATTTAGCTTTTGACTTCCGATCATGTTCGTAGTACGACTGAAAAGACAAGAAACGTACAAAATATGATCTGACATCAAAATAAGAAATAAATGTACCTTTTTTTTGATCCATTAAGTGACGCCTCCCATTCCCTTGTTGTAGCGTGACACAATTTTCGGACAATTTATTGTTATTTTCTCTGCAGTGCCTGCCTGGCGTCTTTTGACATGTACTACTTCGTTTGGATCCAAAAAGTTTAATGCCAAAAACACTGCACGATTATCCATCCATTTGATAACCATAACTCCGTACGATTCTAAAGCTTTGAAATCACCTCGCTTGAAATTCTTGTCAGGCTGAAAACTCGGCATTTGTCCAGGATTGCTTCGAACTGTCCCACAAGTTCTTATGCCATTTTGCATGACTTTATGCAACAGTATGGGTCTGTTAAAAAATTGTCAAAGTACAATTCAATTCCTAAATTTTCAAGTCCAATGGCCATTTTCAGTACGACAGATTCGCCAATGCCGATTTCTCTTTATTCCTTTTTTCCCCAGTCTTTGCATCACAACAACACCACATCTTGAAACCCCACGATATGTGTTTGTTTTGTATGTATTGCTTCATTATATGTCGACCTTTGAACTTTATCATGTGCTCGTCAATTGACTGGACCTTACTTTCGTGCACGGCGTTTCCAAATGCCATATTCAAATGATTGAAAATTGGTCGAATTTTATAGGCTCGATCATATTACGGGTCGTCTTTTTCTGACTTGCATTGTTAGCAAAATGTAAATTTGATCGAATGCTTTCAAAGCGATCTCTCATCATCACATTCGAGGTGAATGGTAAGGAAAAGATCGGCAAGGAAGACCAATACAGCCTTATTGTGGGTAGCTTGTGTATAATCATTGCAAGAATAATGCCAAAGAATGCCATAAATTCTTCACTTTCTATCAAAAAAACCTTATTACGTTGTTGACACTAAGTATTTTTTTTCTTTTATAATTAATTTTAATAGACCATCGAAATCGCAGACTGTTTTAAAAACTTTTAACACACTTGGCATCGATGAAGTTGTTCTCAAACTTTGATGCATAATTTCACCATAATGATATTCTAAGTCCGTAAATGTAGATGCAACATAATGCGATCTAGGCTGCCTCTAAACAATTTTCAATAGCTGGTCTTTTTTAACTCTTTTCAAATTTGGCGGTGTTGGCGCATTTGGCGAGCTATTTGAACAAATCACATCCTCAATCTCAACTTCAGAACCTTCTCTAAATTCTTAACATCATCTTGTAGGAGGGCGTCATCAATCTCATCCAGAAGCTGCTGATCTTCATCTTCGCTATCACAGGCATTTAGTAATTGGCAAATTTGGTCTTCCGAAATGTAAAATCGTCTTGTTCTCTGCATTTTTACAATAGTAAACAATTAATTTTTGCAATAGTAAACACACTGATGTTTGCTTGTTTTTGGCGCGCAAAATAATCAAAATCGGCTGTTTCTGTCACTATTTAAGTAAGACTACCCAGCAGGAAAAAGTTACCTTTGAGGACGGATTGGGTGAAAAATTACCCAGGCATTTTTTCAATACTTACAGTAAAAACAATTTTTTATTTCAATTTTTTATAGAAATATGCCATCGCTGATGACAATTCCATAAAAATTTTTGAAAAATTTACAGCGGTTTGTTTGTCGTTCTCAAAGGGTTAAGCAGTAATTCTAAGCCTACTTTTAGCATCTTTCTCTTGCATACGGTTGGTTTTGGTCAGAAAGAAGATTTTCACTTTTGATTGCGTACCTGACGTCAACACACAACAGAAAAGCTGATAGAATTTCTGTTAGTAAACATCATTACAAAATCTATAATTTTTCTGCTAAGCCGATTTTGGCATGACTTTTTTTTGTAAAATGCCGCTGAATCGTCAACAACATCAAGCTATTATTCGTTAAAAGGCGCTTAAGGTATTAGAAAAAGCGGAATATAATGAAAATAAAAGGAAAACACTAACTTAGCAATTTTTTTAGATATATCAAAATTGTGTTTCGATTTCTGTCCATAGAAATTCCAGTGATTTCTGGCAGACTTTTCAGTCGTAACATCTAACATTTTGATATCCACAGGACGTAATACCTGGCATAACAGCTGCTGAGTTATATTTTATGGCGTGCGGAGACGGCAGGTTAGATGCGAAGTTTTCACTTTAATTTGAGAACACAAATAAAAAAAAAGTTGCTTCAAATTACTTGTATTGTCATGTTATGGTAATACGAAAAAGTGTATCAAAAGCCTTAAATTAAATCACATGATTGGGTTATTCCTAAAAAGCCGAAAAATTAGTAATATAATTATTTTTATTTACTATTTAATTTTATCAATCTAAAAAATTTTGTAGTTTTTTTAGAATTATAATTGAGCTAAATACCAAGTAAGTTCATAAAGCAACAGGTTGCAACAACACGTTATTTTTAGAACAAACCACCAAGCAGACTTGATCGAATTGTTGTTTGTGACGTAACGCATTTTCAATGAGTAACAACTATAGTGAAGAATGAACGTTATCCTCATAGTTCAAAAATGTACCTACCTCATTAAAGAGGTCTTAGTGCATTTAGTACATCCTGAGCCATAAAAGGACTCTCTTCAAACATATCTTTTAGTATTGATGAAGTATGAACTTTTTACTTAACAACAACAATCTGTAATTCAGTATTGAATAGCGTCTAAGCCTGAAAGAATATTCAGCCATTCGAAAATATTGCTGTCTGTTGAATTTGTTTTGTCATTAATTTAAGTATGTGTACAATAGTATGTAGACAGATATATTTGTTGAATATAACTATATTTAAGCAAAATGTGTGGTTTCTTTTCTACATAATTCAAAGAGCATTAGCATAACGTACTTTTGAACTTGTTGTTAGTTCAGCTAGGTCTTTAGTGAATTTTTTGTGTGTTCACAAAAATAGTTTATATCAGGAGACACGCAAAAATATCATTAATCACGAGTGAAAGCAGTGCTTAAGGCAGCTTTGTCACGTTTTGAACGTTTGGTGTTTAAAAATCCATTCACTGTTGATTAAGCCATTAGAAACTCAAAGTCAAGATTTAAGATGACAAAAAATATACACCAAAATACATATATTTAAAACATTCCACTTTGCCAGATGTTTTGTTACGCTGTGCCAAAACCAGTTGCAAGTTCCGTCGGTCATAATTATAGAGGTCACAGTTTTTGCTTATAGTTGGTAGAAGCATTTGGCGACGGAAATAGCTTCATAAACAAAATTGAATAATTTGAGGGAATGCAGTTGTTCAATGCTGATGTTATACGAGTAGATTACAATTTTAATGTATATGGTCTTTTTTGCTCTTGGAATTTCGATATTAATCAACTTTTTATGATTTCACAATAACTAAACTCTTTAAAACGTATACCGACCAAACACTTAAAGTCTATAGCCCATTTCTAACCCCGTGTAGAACTAGCATCCCTAAATATTGCAACTTCTACCCAAAATCATCGCCTTAACTCTCACCACATTTAATCAAGGCCAAAAGCGTTACCTGAGCACTGGTCCCAATCCACAAATTTGGCATCTGCGAAACCTTCGTTTTATTGTTGTTATTGTCTACGCTTTACTGTGGTCAAAATCAGTCTGGCGTTGAACAATGCCACTCTATTCAGTACCTGTCAAATACCGCTGAGCTTGTCATTGTGTTCAATCATCACGAAGTGGTGGCAACTTGTGCAGCAGGTAATGACTTAATCAGTGAGTCTTACACCTTTATTAGATGTGCGGTTTTGCTCGAGACGGTTGGTGAAGTGTTATCAAGTAGTTTGCACACTCAAACATGAAATTTAGTACTTATTTAGACAGATAAGTTAACAAAAATTGTCTATGTAAATTAATAATAAAAAAATAACACCTTGTTAGAACTGTAAAATTTTTTCACCACCACCTTGCTAATAAATACCGATGAATTGGTTGTATGGAAGTGGACGTTTCTATGGGCACATTCCTGGGTGTAGATAAATAGCTGTACCAAGTTTTATTAAACTTATTTAGATGTAAACTTTTAAAACGCCGACATATAACTTCTTTGTCTCTTAACAGGATCTTCTCACAATGAACGCGGCCATAACCATTGAATTTTATCCAGAGTACTCATAGTATTTATCAATCCTTTTCTTGGTTTTGGTTATCGTGTTTTAACGCAGAAAATAATGATTAATGGGTATACGAAATTACCTTTTTCTATGTTCATTAGACCGGATCGAAATGTAGATTCCACCGTTTGGGGTCTCAGAAGTTAGAAGAACTCATAAAACGGATTTATGCGTACTTTATTTTCAAATCAGAGAAAACTTAACGGAGGCTTTTTGATTTTCCTGAAGGTACTTTTCTGAAAAAAAGGATGTTTTTAGCTTGTAACTTCTTATTTTTCACAGAACACATACCCAAATAGGCAAAAAAAAAATTCCTTACTCATACCTTCCAAAAATCAAATTTTTCGGTATTTTTAAAGACACATTTTGTTAAAACCGCTGTAAAAGAAAAATTTTTTATTGGATTCACGTAACATTTACATTGCAGGAAAGGTTTAAATTTTACATCTTTGCGTACGTGTTTTGAGCCCAAAAAGTATTAAATTTTTATGTTCCGACTACAAGAGGCTTATTACATGAATGATTTCTAAAGTCAAATTCGAACGTTTTTTCATTTTTAGCACACAGCCTTGATCAACTTTGAAACTGATATCCATATAATAAGCATAAAATTATAAAAAGCATAATTTAGTACCTTTCCAACAAGATCAATTTTACGTAAATTCTATGAAAAATGTGTTTTTTACAGCGGTTATAACGAAATGTGTTTTTTAAAAATGCAAAAAATTCCATTTTTGGAGGTCAATAAAAGTTATACTAATACATAATTTAAAAAATTTTGTATGCCAAAATGTTGTTATGAATAAGGAATTTATCTTTTCAGGAGATTTGGGTATGTGTCCTGTGAAAAATAAAAAAACTACATGCTAAAACAAATTTTTTTAACGAAAAGAACCTTCTGAATAATCAAAAATGCTCCAGTATTTTTTCTCTATACAAGGAAATTCACGGGGTGCTATGCTAATTTCTTCATTGGAATTCACGGGGTGATATGCTTTCAATGGCTTTCAAAACTTAATGACTCAGGTTGACACTTAAAAATTTACAACAGTCTATTAACAAATTGTAGTGTACAGGACCAGAGTTGCATTTAAAGTTATTGGGAGAGAAATTACAAAAGTCACTGATTTCGCAAACTGAATACGTATAAATGAATAAAAACAAATTCTTCTCTTACTTAGCAACTAATTTTCTTCTACTAAGCCAAATTTGCTTATGTTTAGAAAATGATTTACCTTAACCAAGAAATTTGTTTTCTTCAAGAAAACAGTTTCTCCCAAAAAGCAAGGAAAATAAGGGAAATATGCTTCATTCACGTTAATAAGTATTAATTTGACATATTGCTGGATAAAGCTAAATAATTTTATAGATACACGAAAATTTTGTATTTATTTATTGCTAAAGTCTTTGGAAATACAATATCCTTACAGTCTACTTAAAAATAATAAGAACGTACAAACTATTATAAAAAATAAAATTCCAACCAAAAGTACAAATTCATTATTATTGGAAACAAAAAATTATATTTGAAGCATAGTATTAAGCAAATTCTAAAATGACTATTTCGAAAAAGAAAGATCTAAGTTATTTTCACAAGATATTCATTACAAAGTACAATGATATGAAACGAGTATAAGGCTCATTAAGTGCTTAAAATGAAACGAAAATGAATTTCGCGAATGAAACAACACGAAATACCGTAACATTCTAGCAGGAATATAAAAATTAACAAATTCTAATAACTAGTCACAATCGGTTTGACCTGATATAAGATCGTGAATAAATAATAACGACTTGATCTTTCTTCTAGTTTCCAGAGTTTTCAAGCCCAATAGTAAAATTCGCGTATCATAGGAAGGCAAATATTCTTCAAATTTTAAAGTACGAAGAGCAAAACGTGAAAACGATTTTTGAATTTTTTTCAATTCGAACGCAATGGATTCAATAGAAAGGACTCAATATAAAAGAAGCATACACTAACCTTGAACTTACAGAAGAATTACAAAGACAAATCAGAGTATAAAGATAAGAAATTTCTAAAGTATTTCTAGGCACAAATGCAAGAAAGGAACATAATTTTGAAACAGCATAATTTATATGATCAACAAAAGTGAACTTGGAGTCAAAAATAAATCCAAAGTCTTTAATTGAATTCACCTTGTGGTAGGGTATTCCAGAGAGGGAATATGATTGCAACGCACTTTAAGAAATTGAAGGGTTACAAATTCAATAAACTTCATGACAGCAAATAACTAAGATCACTCTGTAAAAGATCAGCATCATTTAGATCGTATGCTTTACTGAAAAGCTTTGAGGCATCAGCATAAAGTAAAAATTTTGCGGAATGAAAACATTTACTAACATCATTAATTTTAATAATGAAAAAAGTAAAGGGCAAGGAATGCTACCCTGCGGCACTACAGAAGAAGCAATAAAGTCATGAGACTTAACGACATTTATTTCCACGAAATTTCGTGATAAAACATAAGTCTTTCTTTCTTAACTAATAATTTTCCAAGACTGACTTTATTTTTCAAATTTAACTCTTATTTATATTCTAAATATTTGAGTCAGCAATCGTCATAAAGTGGTTGATGGATGACTCAAGTAGTGTAGATAAAGGTCGGTTTTCTGTAGTAGCTTGTGCGCCGGATCAAGTTGCTATATGATTAAGTGATACAAGTGACCCAGAAAAGCATTTTAGTGAATAATACAATGATGAAAATGCGCAAAAGACTTTATTAAAGTCAGTGTGACCGTTATCCATGACAGAAACAAACTCTTTATTGAAGATAAGACTAGAACCAATTCAAGAAACTAAAATGGAAACCCATTTTGGAAAGCTGATAAAACGTAAAAAGGAGTTTTGTCAAAGGCCTCGGAAATATTAATATAGAGGACATCTACTTGATGTCCTAGTTTAAAAGATGAAATGCAGAATCTTGAGAAAACTGCAAAGTGAGTTGCAGTAAGTTGCCGACCAGCAAAAAAATCGTGCTGTTCAAGGCAAACGTGTAGCTTAATTAAGAAGAATATTCTAATATTAAAAATTCTTTCAGCAAGTTTTGATACATTTTAAAGCTTAGAAATAAGGTCTATAGTTTGAGACATCATTTTTATTACCACATTTAAAAACCGGTGTTATAGGGGCAATTTTCCATTAGTCTATAAAGTGCCAGTCTTTAAAAATTTATTGAAAATTTTTACACAAAGGCTTAAATAAAGAAAACGTACATTTACTAAGTGCAGGTTCTCATCTAGAGGTCCAAAAACACGGTGAAGCACTTGATTTTTTTTTCATAGTAAATGAACACCTTAAGTTTTCCGGCAGTTATTAATTGATTCTTAAAGTGTAGGAAAATATTTGTTTTGTTGTAATGTGAAGTGTAATTAACAGTGTAATGTGAAGTGTCAATACGCCGTCAAACGTCACATTGAAAGAAAAGGTACCTAAACGGTCTCAATCCCACAGAACGTTAATGTCATCTGATATAAAATTTCATAAATTATAATACATTTATTTGAGCTTTAATCTATAATATCAATAAATAGTTGAAAAAGCGATTATTTTCAAAATTTTTATTCTTTAAGGTTTTCTTAAAAAAACAAAAACCGGCCTATTTTATCTAAATTTAAGTTTGAGATCATGGGCATAGCAAGGGGGGCAGGAGGACCATTGATTCCACTAAACTTAAGAAAAATAATTTTTTTAGTATTAAAGTAAGAAATTCAAAACAGTTTCTCTTGTATGTAAATAAAAAAGGATGAAAGGTTTGATTATTATTAAAGCTTAATTTATTTTTTTTTTACAATCTTAAAGCTGACACTTTTTATTGAGTAAAAAAAGTTTATGAAAAGCTGTAATTTAAATTTATTGGTAACTCTAACATATTATATGTATATTGAAAGCTGAGCTGCACAATTCGATATTCGATTTTTCAGCAACAATAATTTCGATTTTTCAGCAAGTTGTCATAACTAACGAAATCAAATCAATTGTTCAAGTTAAAATTTCTGATTGGATTTATTTGTTCATTTTTTGTTTATAATTGTTTTATAAATAAATATAGCTCATTTCGTGCAAGACTGTCGCAACTCAAAATTTAGTAATTTTATGAAATTTTAAAATGACCATTAATTGTAAAGGTAGACTGAAAATTGTTAAGAGTATTTTTAGACTATAATATGAAGGGCTTATTGCAATAACGTGATAAGGCACATGATATAAAAATCTATTTTTTAGGCTGAATACATTTCTCAATGCATCACCAACAACCACTAAAGATATTTTGGCTATTTCTTATTAATTTTCTAACCTATTTGTTATGGACCTCATACACGCTGCAACTAAAGCAAAGCTGGAAGTGTAACTTGGAAGTTTTTGACAGCTATCACGATGAAGTCGCTGCGTGTGTGTCGAATTTACGCAACTTATTGACGGTTGCAACTCAGGTTGCAGCAAAATTAAAATCGTTTAATATTTTGGTCGCAGTTGCTGTTTTTTGCTGCGTTGTTGCTGAGTTGCAGCGTGTATGGCAAAATAGATTGCTGCAAACCATCGCAGCGTGTGTGTCAAATGTATTAAAAAAGACGTAATCTGGTTGCAGTTCCACTAATATTTTGGTTGCAGTATGTATGGGCCGCATAAAAGTTTTCGTGTTCAATTCCATTTCTTCCTACAAAAATACATTTTTTTAAAACTTTAGATTCCACTATTTCAAAATATTTTTTATGCGGATTATCATGTTCTTGCAATAAGCCCTTCATATATTCTACCAATAATATCATAAATCTTTAATTTTTCTTCAATAGTGAATTTTTAAGCAATATTTTTGCAAGTGCCTGTTTGAGTTGTGACATTATTATCTACTACAAACACTCATTTGAATGAAAATTGATAAATTGTTGTTGTTGGAAAATTATGGATAAACTCAAAATAAATTTTGGTATAAATAGAAATGAAGCGTTATTGCTACAAAATAGTGAAGAAATTGCTAAAAGTCTAAACAACAAATCGGTCTGAGTTCACTCAAATATAAGATATGATAACCTATTTTTGTATATTTTACTCAAAAAACCAAAATTTTGAGATTTGATGGTCTTGCACGAAATGAGCGATATATAAATTTTTTTTTGTTATAAGTTTTTAATTCGTTTAAGTAATGTCTTTGATAAAAGGTCTTTCTTTTAATCAATTTGCTTTACAGCCAGGAAAAGAAAATTGAATGGCAATGAGAGCAGAATGGAAGAGAAAGATGAGTTCTTGCACCCGCTTCCGAGTTTTTAATTGTAAACGAATCTGTCTACATCTGATTCAGCTAGCACATGTAATACGAGTAGTGCTAGTTTCTGTGAAAACGACTTTTGCAAGTGGGTTGGCCGAAGTGCCTTTTTTTTGGATTCGCCCGGAGGCATGGAGGCCTTAATGAGTACATCTCAGAAATTGCAAATAGTCAATTGCCCTTGGGTTCCTCATCAAATCTACGATTTTAAGAAGGACGTTATTGGACCAAAACTTAAATTTTGTCACAATTGGCTGCAAACATATGTGCCGTGGTTAATAAACTCAAAAAAAATTAAAAGTTGCACTTTCTACCCAAATACGATCAAGCCGTTTTAGGATCACTCGCTATAAAGCCTTTCACAAAATATAAAAATGTGCATTAGTATTGTAGAAGCCACGCTTCGAGTAAGTGGTACATAGGGTCAGCAGAACCATCTCAAGCACTCATGAGCGACCTGCTTGTTGATATCTGGTCACAAGAAACTACTATAACAAAATCGACAAATGTTGTCTTCGATTACGTAGGTTCCCAATGTGCACAAAAACGGATACGGATCCGTTACGAACCCGTTACGAGTCCGTCAGTACGCACTACGCTAACTTATGTTTCGACGGACCCGTTACGAACCCGTTACGAATCCGCCAAAAGAGTCTGAAACGGATTCGTATATGAAGTCCGTAATGGATTCGTATCGGAAGTCCGTTACCGATTCGTTTCTGAATAAGAGAGTAGTTTTCTCTCTTATTCATTCGTTTCTGAAGTCCGTTCTGAGTTCGAGGCGGATCCGAAAAAATGGAAAAAGCAATTCGTATTTTTGAGAGGAATCGCTCTTATGTTTTGACGGACCCGTTACGAACCCGTTACGAATCCGTCAAAAAAATTACCACAACGTTAACATAAAAGACAGTCTTAAATTTGTTTTACAATTTCTTATTTTATTTTCAGTGGATTAGGGATACGAAATACAATTGTGTACTTATTTTTATTTTAAACAATTTTTTTATTTCATTAAGCTCGTGCTCCTCAAGCTCTCCTTCAAATCGAAGAAAAGTACTTGTCAGAATTTTTAAATAATTATCATTAGTGATCAAGTTAAATGTGACTATAGGATAGCCGTACACAAGATATTTTTCGGAAACTTTTTTAATTGCGTGAATTTTGTACGTTTTGTCTTTATAGCAGAAAAAGTTATTGGGATGCTTCAATGAAAAATAATGTTTAGCTGTTTGAAGAAACAATTATGAGCCATCCTGGAACTCACCAACATTGTACTCGTTTGTTTGATATTTTGAATTATTTTTTTTACCATTTAAACTAGCCTCCACTACTCTCTTATAAATTTGATTACAAAATAATTTTTTTGTTTTAATTTACGTTTAATTTCCTGCAAAAAGTTTTCGAATTTGAATGCGTCAAACTTGTTTAGAGAACCTATATTTTTAACATCTGTAGCTAAATGCGTCAAACGAATCCGTTGCGAGTTCGCATTATTTAAAAAAAAGAGTCTGAAACGTCTGTTTCGTATATGAAGTCCGAAATGGATTCGTATCTGAAGTCCGAAACGGATTCGTATCTGAAGCCCGAAACAGATTCGTATCTGAAGTCCGAAACGGATTCATATCTGAAGTCCGAAATGGATTCGTATCTGAAGTCCGAAACGGATTCGTAACTGAAGTCCGAAACGGATTCGTATCTGAAGTCCGAAACGGATTCGTAACTGAAGTCCGTAACGGAGAGAGGAGTTTCATACGAAAAAGGATCCGTTCCGGATGCGAAACGCAATCCGTTTCGGACAAAATGTACGAAGAAGTGAGGTCGTTACGGATTCGTAACAGATCCGTTTGGCACACTGGGTTATAGTTTTTTGTGGATCTTCCGATTTGCCGGTTCGTGGAGAAGGTCAATCCCTTAATCGTCCAATTGATTAAACACTTCTTCGCGCAAATATTAAAATCAACAAAACAACTATCCAGCAACATTACGTTTTGAATATGGGAATCTTGAAATATTAAAACCATCCTTACAACAGCGTTTTTACGCCTTTAAAGCGTACACAGAAATTTGGCGCTAGAGAAAAAAGAGAAGTTTAAATTTAAAAACGCTTTGCTGAAGATTCGCGCCGATAAATTTTCGATTTTATTAAATCGCGTTTAATTCAATACCGTTTCGAATTAAATGTAATTTTTTCACAATAAAGCCAATATATAAAAAACAAATTTTATTTAAAAGCTACCTGAAACGATAATTGGCTGGTTTCCCCCCTATATAAATTCCTGGCTATGCCCATGTTTGAGTTCCAATAAATTTGATCAGCTTAAAAATAAAAAAGCAACCAAGTCAATCCATAAAGTTGCTCTTAAGATATCGTGGAGACCAGTTTGTAAAACATGATTTTTCAGAAAACGCGTTTTAAGATGTGGTTCAGGCAGGTTTTAGGCTAAAACGATCGAAATTAAGGCATATTTTAGAAGTTGTTTTCTAAAAAAAGTACACTATACAGGCAAAAAATCATCAGTTTATATAATAAAAAAATTTGACTGTAACATTTAGTTTTTATAAAAAAAGATGGAACTGAAGTTTGTGTGCTCAAAAAAAAGGTGAAAATTAGGCCAATCATAGCTCAGCTCCAGATCATCTAAAAAAATAATGCATTCGAAAGTAGACCCTTGAATATGCTTCATTTACCAAAATGGAATGGAAATATGGAAAATTATGAAGCGTGAAAGAGAAAATAAAAATTTACATTAGTTTTGGCCATATTGTTGCGTGTAAAAATTAGACAAATTTTTCAAAGACGCTAATTTTGGTAAATTGGGTGTAAAATTACATTATAAATTATTAACAAAAATATGTTCAAATTGGTCGCTAAGTTTGTTTGCAGGAGTGTGGCCCGTTTTGAAAATGTATCTTTCGAGAAAAAGCAATTGCAGTTACTCTGGTTAGTTGAAGTTACTCTGCCGCACGATTGGGCTTGAAGAGCTGTAAAACCTGTGTTATAAATTGTATTGATTTGAAATCAATTAAAAAAAAAAATCTATTTTCAAAAAATTGTTTTCCTAAAACCTCCTTTAACGATTGTTTCTAGTAGGTTAATGAAAATATGGGTTCCATTCGAATGCGATAACTTTTTTATGCAATTATTATTGGCCAAACCGTTTCGGAAAGCTATCGAAAAATAATATAAAAAAATTTAGTTTTCCGATCGAGCTTCATTAGAAAATGCTCTTAAGCTAAATAGATGAAATATCATCATTATCAGCTTTAATCGAAACTTTCTATTATTTATTTTTTTTATAGACATAGCACTAGAAATTTTCTCCTCAGATTGAATAACAGAACCAAGGTTTTAAAATGAGTCTACATTTTCTAAGATTGACACATCAATAACTAAATTGACCATAACATAGTTGAATTTAAAGTTATTTTGTAATTTGTTGTAATGTTTATAAGATACTAAATCCGGGTACTGTTAAATAAGCATAATTGCTCTTATTTTAATTTTAAATCGAAAACATGTAGTTAGATACGGTAAAAGAGTTCCAAGTGAATCAGATATTTCACACATAATTGAAAAAAGTGTTATACTCGTAGTACATGGTAGAAGTTTTGATTGATTTAATAATATATTTTTTTTTTGTTATCCTAAGCCTGGTTCACATTTAATTTTTTATCGTATCTGCAGAGTGTCCGTTTATTGTTTCAATTCTTAAATTGCACCAAAGATTCCTTCTACCATGTACCTTTTTGTTAATAACTCTTCCCACCATACACGTTCCAGAAGTCAGTTATATATTAAAGAATGCCATTATTGTAAATATAAATAACACAAAACACTAAGCTTTGTAGTGACTTAAATTTTTAATGAATTCAATTGAATTTGATATATGTCTTGTTCTTATTCTTCCTTTTTGAAAACAGCAATATTTATTGTAAATCGAAAGAAATTTTTTCTCTTTCATTTGCAATTGCATGAGTTTGAATAACATAGCGATAAATTAAAATTAAACAAAATTTCACGCACATCAAACCCTTATCAGAAGTCACTGTCATTTCGTAGTTGAATATGTTTAATGAAAAAATATTTTAAATTTAAGAGGCATTTTTGTTTTTCTCCTTTGTAAAATGAAACAGGCGATGAAAGTACTTTTGAATGTTTCAACTTGTTCGACTAGCAGAAAACAATGTGCTTATGTCAAAGATACTTTTTATATAAACATTTTGCAGTCCTGCTGGTGTACAGACACGTGCAGACGTAGGATTGTTGTTATTTGTGGCCGCAAGCTGCAAGTAACTTACGCTAGTCACTCTTAACGGAAGTCAATAGTCAAGGGCAAACTTCGGAAGGCAAATGTATTCTAAATAAGTAAGTTCTGTAATTTACTTGCACAATATTTGGCACACAAACATCATGAGTGTTTCCAAGATGATCGTGCTCGGTTATAGCACTTTGTAGATTGTAATGCCCTGAAATGTCCTGTGTGTTGTGTCTGGTTGTACTTGTTTGGCTTGTTGTATTAACTTTATACATTTACACCTTGTGGGGACAACCTTGTTCATTTTAACTTTATTATTTTTTAATTTTTGTATCAAATTGTTTTTTGTTGTATTAATCAATTTTGAATAAAAAATAATTATTATTATTGTAGAATTGATTCAAATAAAATAATATTTTAAAAATAATAATAATATAAATCTTAACATTGGTGACCCCGCACACACAAAAAAAATAAATGAACATGAACCTACATCACAGTCCAATTAGAACTCGTGCAACAACACGCCAAGAAGCAAATAATATGGAAATGAAAGCTTCACAATTCCACCGGCGGTACCCTCTCAACATAGAGAAATCGCTGCAACATCACAAGTTCAAATCTACCACCTTACTGGCGTGATGATCCGCATTATGGTTCATTCAAATAGAATCATCTTTTGCCATCTCCAATATCACTAATGATATCACAAAAACTCACCACTTAATTGCCAATTTAGATGGTTGCATGCTTAAATATATTTCAGATATTCTAAGTGAATTCAGAAACGACGGAACACAGTACGAAACAATGAAATCAAGATTAATCAAAACATTCGAACAGACCAGCGATTCCAAACTCCGTCATCTATTAAAGCGCTTTGTTTTAGGCTTCTGGAAAGGTAAGTGATGATTTATTGAGAACACTATTCTTGGACCAAATGCCAGAAAGTGCACGTCCTATCCTGTCCATTAACAAATCGTCACTATCAAATTTGGCCGAACAAGCAGACGTCATATTAGAATCCATGCACCCTACACTTAATGCAGTCAGTTCACAACAAACATTGCCAAACACAAATCCTTACTCACTACAAAATTTGTCCGCTGAAATAGAAGAAATGCAAAAAGTAATTCAAATGTTAATTAGAAACGCTTGTAATCGATCCCGTGAACGTTTTCAAACACGTATCCGTCATAACCCTCGAGACAATACTCATTCACGAAACCGTTTCCGCACTCATAAGTGGAATGAATCTTGGTGCTGGTATCACAATAAATTTGATATCCGAGCAACGAAATGCATCTCCCCATGTACATTTCAACAAAAAAAAACTAGCTTCAGTTTCAGAGTTGGCGACATATGAAACACGAACCACAAACGGTCGCTTATTTCCAAAAGACAAAAACTCAAACAAAATATTCCTTGTCGATATAGGGGCTGATGTCTCAGTAGTCCCTTCCAATCAAAGAAACAAATCAACAAACATTTCTTCAACCCCTTTTCTACTATTTGCCGCAAACGGCTCTACTATAAAGACATATGGAGCAAAGCTAATCGAACTTAATCTTGGACTCCGACGTCAATTTACCTGGATTTTTATAGTAGCTGATATAAGCAGACCAATAATCGGTGCCGATTTCTTAAAACATTATCATCTTTTACCAGATCTTAGAAAAATGTCTTTACTTGATGGCAAAACTTTGCTATCAGCACCTGCTCGTTTTTCAAATACACCTTCATTAGGAATAAGCATGATTCGAAAAGACGACAGTGTTTATCATCGACTCCTAGAAAAGTATCCAAAATTATTCTCAATAACTCCAACAAAGAACTCATCAAATTCTAGTATATTTCATCATATTGAAACTACCGGTCTCCCAATTATATGTAAGGCACGACGTCTTGATTCTAATAGAATAGACATTGTAAAACGTGAGTTTAATTTTATGTTACAACAAGACATAATTCAGCCATCAAAGAGTAATTGGGCTAACCCACTTCATATGGTTCCAAAAACCAATGGAGATTGGAGACCATGTGGAGACTATCGTCAATTTAATCGCATAACTATACCAGACCGTTACCCAGTTCCATTCATAACTGATTTTAGTGGAAAATTGCCAGGCTGCACAGTATTTTCGAAACTTGATTTAGTTAGAGCTTATCATCAGATCAGAATGAATCCAAATTTTATACCGAAAACTGCAATCATTACGCCTTTTGGTCTTTTTTAATTTCTTAGAACGCCATTTGGCCTTCGTAATTCTGCTCAAAGCTTTCAACGTCATATGGACAATATATGTCGTGGTCTAGACTTTGTATTCATCTATATAGATGATATCCTCGTTGCATCAAAAACAGAAGCAGAACATTTAGAACATTTGGCAATACTTTTTCAAAGGTTTCAACAAAGTGGTATAGTAATCAATCCGGCAAAATGTCAATTTGGCCTTCCAAAAATGGATTTTCTGGGTTTTAATATAACTTCTCAAGGATTTTCTACAATATCAACAAAAGTTGATGCGATTTTAAACCATTCGAAACCAAAACCATAAAAGATCTTCGAAAATATCTAGCGATGATTAATTTTTATCGACGTTTTATTCCAAAAGCCCCTGAACATCAAATATTACTAAATAATTATTTAAAACTGCAACCAAAAATGACAAAACTCTTATAAATTGGACATACGAAACTGGTTTTTACTCTAAAAAGATATCTGAGACAGAACAAAAATACTCATCTTATGACCGTGAACTTTTAGCAGCCTTTTCTGCCATCAAGTATTTTTGTTTTATGCTTGAAGGAAGACACTTTACATTGTTTACAGATCACAAGCCACTTATATTTTTGCACTATTACAAAAATCGAAAAAAGCAAGCCCAAAACAATGCCGACAATTAGATTTTATATCGCAATTTACAACTGATATCAGACATATATCTGGCGCTGATAATATCGTTGCAGACAATTTGTCACGAATTAAAGAATTAACATGCATTGATTACAAAGATTTGGCAAAATTTCAACAAGATGATGAAGAGCTACAAAATATACTGCAAAACAGTACATTAACAAGTTTGAAACTAAAACAAATCTTAATTCCAGAAAGTAATGTTAAAATTTACTGCGACATGAGTAGAGAGAAATCCAGACCATTTGTAACAAAATCTTTTAGACGAAAGATTTTCAACAACATTCATGGCTTAAGCCATCCAGGTGCTTGCATCACTCAAAAACTGTTAACAAAAAGATTTGTTTGGCCATCAATAAAAAAAGACACTCGGAAATGGTGTCAAAATTGCCTAAGTTATCAAAAATCTGAAATAAGTAAATATGTTAAATCAGCAAATGGTACTTTTGATATTTCTACGCATCGGTTTAGTGATGTTCATATTGATATTGTTGGACCATTACCTCCATCAGAAGGTTGTTCGTACCTTCTAACTTGCATAGATCACTGAGTAGATGGCCAGAAGCAATTCCTATAGCAGATAGCAAGGCTGAAACAATTTGTCGTAAATTTTATGATGTGTGGATTTCTAGATATGGCGTTCCAAATTCAATAACTACAGATCGAGGTAGACAATTCGTATATTTCACATTAAAAGAATATTTAAAACTTCTGGGAATTCAACATAAAATTACAACAGTATTTAACCCTCAAAGTAACGGAATTGTGGAACGATTTCATCGCGTTTTTGGAAAGTTTCTCATCTGTCATAACAACATGCAATGGACGAAGACAATTTCTACAGTTCTTTTAGGAATAAGAACAGACATTAAGGAAGACATAGATATTTCTCCTGCAGAAATTCTTAATGGTGAATACTTAAAATTGCCAGGAGATTTCTTTATAAAATCGAATGCAGTTCCTCAATCCGACATTGTTCAAGAACTTCAACATTTACATAGTAAATTTCGCCCCGATATTCTTAATAATCCTTCTCATCAAAAACCCTTCGTATATAAAAATTTGGAACAATGCAGTCACGTTTGGATTAGAACAGGTTCAGTAAAAAAACCATTATCGCCCAAATATATGGGCCCTTTAAAGTACTTGTAAGGCATCAAAAATACTTCAAGATCTTCATGAATAATCAACAAGACAATATTTCAATTTACCGCTTAAAGCCAGCGTACTCTGATGAAATGTTATCGTTTTCACTAGAGAAGGCGTAATGTGGAGACAACCTTGTTCATTTTAACTTTATTTTTTTTTAATTTTTGTATCAAATTGTTTTTTGTTGTATTAATCAAATTTGAATAAAAAATAATTATTACGATTGTAGATTGATTCAAATAAAATAATATTTTAGAAATAATAATAATATAAGTCTTAACAACCTTAATAAACTCTTGGACGTAACAATGGTCCTCATTGCTATCGACTCGGAATAGAAGACAGAAAATAGAATTAAATAAACAATTTATTAAATGAATAATAATATATAAGATAATTAAAAGAAAAGTTATCCAATAACACATACGAAAAATCGTGGATAAGCATTACCAATTAAGTTACATTTTTGGAAAAAAAACCCTTAAAAGCCTTTAATTACTCGTATTGATGTGTTCTCTTTCTAGTGGTAAACATTACAACGTGACTAAAACAGTGATCGACAGCTTTGCCCCGAAAGCTTTTCCCACCAAAGCTCTTTTTATTTTCCATCCAAGAAGCATTCATATTCCATGTAAAAGCAAAAAGAGCTTTGGTGGGAAAGCCTTAGGGGCAAAGCTGTGGATCACTGGAATAAAAGAAGAGTTTTTATTAAAAATCCACACGAAACGTCGATATTTGTTTACTAAAATATACTAAAAAAACAATGTATTTGTGATCTTTAACAACTACTAAAGAGGCTTTCAACTATAATGTCATCATTACCCTAAGTACCTTTCAACAGCGAAATCGAGCTGCAAGAACCCAGATTGCACCTCATGAACAACTATATAAGACATTAAATGTGATATACTGTATTGTTTTAAATCGACAGAAATAGTTTTTATGATTGTCATCTAAATTTAGTTTTTTATATCAGAAATTCAATAAAAATTTATAAAAATACAGATATCTAATACGTATAGCTATGCATTGTGGGTCTCTAAATGAGTGCCGGGTGGTGCCTAAAATGTTCAACACACAAAATTATACAAAACCGTAAATCAAAAGTTGTTCATGATGTTAAAATACGGGGCGATAGAAGTATTCCCTAAATCGTCTGTGTAAGTCCAGCGGACAAAACTTAGAGATTACTTAGAAAAATATAAGAGAATCTTTATTACTTACCAATCAATTTATTACACGGCCTTCTGTTTGCTTTATTACATCGTTATTACATCTTTATTACTTTATTACGTCCAGATACTTGCCGCTGTTAAAGTAAAGCTATGCGTTCGTTGTTAAGTCTTGGTAAACTGTAAAAACTAAGTGTTATTTTAAACACTGCCTTTAAATTATCAATAGCCTTAATTTCATAGCCGTCTTTATATTAAGTTTTTGCAGCCTTAATTTCAGACAGTAGGAAGTTGAAAATCAACATTTTAAAATGTGCCTGTTGAAAATCATGCAGTCTTACTCTTATTTTCAGAAGGGCTCACATTAATTTAACGTATAGGCTCCTTGTTTACTAATAATAAGGGCTGGAATTCAGCGAAGCTACTACTGCTTTTACAATTAAACCACCTTAAAATAAACAGTATTGGATACTGGTTTGCAGCAAATAAAGGCGAGTGTAATTTCAGTAAAAGCTGTCTTAAAGCTGTTGCATCTTACTTTAAGACAGTTTTTCACCTAGGAATAAGATTTACTTTTTACAGTGTAGCTTTAAAATACAGATTTTTAATTCCGGTGAAAAGAACCTCACCGTCTTTCTTCGCTTTACTCACGGTTAGCCCGTAGGTTATCTACCAATAATTATTATATGGAAAGAAAAAATTTCTAAAAAAGCTGAACTAAATTTAACATAACTACAAGTCATGTTAGCAAAATTAACAAAGTAACAACAGCTTCAAGAGAAAAACTTATAGGGAAATCTAATAGTAGAAGAGATTTGTTTAAAGCGCATGTTAGTTAACATAATGTTATACGTACTTGCTCATTATTGAGTACCGAAGAATACGGAGACAAAAGCAAAAACGGTTACATTTACTATAACGGAAAAGCTTTCTGTGGAACAAAGAGCAAAAGAGCAATAAATACAGGTTGTTCTTAACCCTTGAATGTAACACATCACTTGATTATCACATGACCGTAAACTGTAACAACGGTTTTTGATTGCTAATAACTTAGCAACAATTAAAGGAAAAACCACAGTTATAGTCCAACACGTCTAAGTTTACATTTTTTTTTTTTTTTTGTTCTTATGAGAGGAATGAAAACAATTGTCATAAAATAAAGCTTAAAAGCCTCTGAAATTGGTTTTCTCGTAATCACTACCTTTTGAAATAAGGAAGAGTTGTTCAAAATATCAAATCAAGGTAATTCCGAGAAATTAAAAACAAATGTACTTTATCTGATGAAATCATTTTGGATTTCGATAAGATTTCGTTTTTACCAATATCGTTAATATGCCCAGTGATATTTTAAAAACAATGAAATTTTTTGCTTAGTTTTTAAGAGTGATAGAAAAATTTATGTATTTGAAAATGTCAATTTGTATGAAGGACTAACATTTTTACATCATAGATTTAAATAGTAAAAAAAAATTAATACTATTATCGTATCCATAGCCTCACGAAAACCTTCAAACATTAGATAAATATACGGTTATGACAAATTTTCTTATATAGTGATATTAATTAAAAAATATTTGCTTTTCTCTATACCTTTGGTTTCACTATGAGTGTTTCAAATGTTGTGACGATAGATATTACGATTGCAGCTTAATTTTTCGATGTACCTTGTGAGGGTCGACAATTTTGTGGGTGGTGTGAACACCTCCTGTCACTTTTCATTTTCATTTATTTTTCTTTCGATGCATATATTTTGACATATTGTCGGAAATGACTGGTCGTTTCCTGTCTCCGAGGTGAATTTGAGTTCGAATTCAAGCGGGAGTATGGCGGCCGAACGTCCGTTAAAAAAATACCACAAGTAAAGATTTTTACTTGTTATTCAATTGACGGAACGGCGGAAGTGAAGTATTGGCTTCCATACTTCAGATTGAATTTGAATTCGAATTCAAGGGTGGACCGTTGACGGGTTTTTTCACAACCGTCAGTGGTTTTGAAGGGCCATTCGCGATGTTGCGTATTTGCAATAAAGGTAATACGAAAATTTACCTCATAAACTACTTATCGTGAACGCACCTTAAACATAAACTTGTAGGTTTATATCATACTCTCTGCGACAAGTCGTATCAGTCAGCGATGTATTTGAGCGCAAAGCATGAGCAAGTAAAAACTCGTAAAAATTGAGTAAACTTAATGAAAATTATTAAAATGCACTAGAATAGGGCAAATACGCGACATCGTGAGTGACCCTAATATTACACCACCGGGTTGTCTTCTCTTCGTGAACGCCATCTGATGCCACCCGAATGCGGCATAACCCCAATTTTATTTTCTCTTGTCCGCTTCCTTTTGCTCAACTTGACTGAGTAGCATGTGCGATTTAGGGCATCAGCCAATCACAAGCTGTTACGTGGCCACGATACGGCGTGGGGCATTAGCGACGGTAGTGACATCTGGGGAGTGGTGGGCGACTTACGATCAGACCAACGAGTAGGGCCGAAAGTACCCGACTTACCTCGCGGAAAAGGCAACTTGCCCGTGTAAACGCAGTAAAAAGCAGTGTAAGCTCACCCTACGAATTGGACCTCTAATAACCAACCCCAGGGGGCAACACTGACGACAAATAGCACAGCAACGTTGCTAGCTCGACGCAAGTTAACGCCACCTCATTAATTGGAGGAAAACTCGGAGTCAAACTACATCTTGCCCACACATTTGTGTTTGTGCAAATTTCTATTTCGCCAGACAGTGAAAAATTAAAAGAATTGGAGGAGCATCGAATGGTAACTAATTAAATTGCAATTAAACATGAAATTTGTTGTACTAACAGCAACATCTACAACAAACCATTTATTTAAAGAGTCTAAGGAACGCATAAATGGTATAGCCAGCGTCAAGTTGTCCGCATTCAACATCAACTCGAGTAACAGCAACAACATTTCGACAATTTTTAATAAAAATTTTACTATTTTGCTGAAAGTGAGAAGGAATCAAAAACAGAAATTGGTGGCGCCAGTGAAGAAAATTTATATAAATTGGAAAAATCAAAACTTTCGTATAGCTGCGTCTTGATTAAAAGCAAACTTTAGTTAAATTCGTCATATAAAAAAATAAATTCGTCAACTTCAAAAATTCTAGAGAAATCAATAAAAGGAAAAAAAAAAAAAAAATTAACGAAAAGTGAGCGTAAGTGAATAGAAATCGATAAAAAATCATTAAACTTCGAAAATTTTTGTGCATCAGTTTTGAATTTTATAAATTTATTACAGGAAATTTGTTGCACCAATACTGTCAGCAAGGCCAACGCTACTAGCGCAACCACCACCAAAGCGCCTCCAGCTCGCCAACAACGCCAGCAGCTACGGCGAAAGCGAGCAGTCACAACAACCAAAAAGGCCAACGCTACTAGCGCAACCACCACCAAAGCGCCTCCAGCTCACCAACAACGCCAGCAGCAAGCACACTGTCTGTCAGCAAGACCAACAACAGCGAGCACCGAAACAGCACCATTACCACTAGCCATCCACCACCAACGGGACACCAGGTTTTCTTACCTTTTATATTACGTTATTCCGATAAGGTCATTTACATATGCATGGATATGTATGACGGGCTTATTGCAATAGCGTGACAAGTGACAAGTTCGAATCATTCGTTTTTTTTTGGTCAAAACTTGTTTCCTAAAATTTTCCGATTGTTCTTGTGTCTTGTCGAGTTGTTGCAATAAGCCCGTCATACTTATGCCAATGTAAAGCCTACAAAGGCTTATATTCATAAAATTGTCAACTAGTTTTTGTTTTTTTTTGTAACCTAAGGGCAAATCTGACCTTGTAAGGTCCAACCTAAAAGTCCTAAGAATTAGGCGGGTTTATGGTTATGATTAACCTAAACTCTTCTGAACCAACATATATTTTCAAAAAGTAGATTTTTTTTTTTAAATAACAAAATAAAACGCGAACAGTAAATAAATTTTTTTTTTACAACTTAAAATTCGTACCTAATTGGGCAATTCACCGTTCATTGTAATGTTTGAATATATTAATATTTTAATGTGCTAATTCTGTACAACTGTGAGCACAACTAAAGTGAACGGTGTTGATGTGCAGTTTCGCTGGATGCGCTGGAATCTTTAATATGCAGCTCAGATATTTTAGATTCTATGAAAAGTTAACTAACTCCATGTAATATTAAGTTTTTGAAAACTTCATCAACATTATTTACCCGACAACTTTTTTTTTCTTTTCCACGTAAAACAGCTGTTCACGAGACGACACATTAACACTCTACAAAAGCATGCCTTAGGGCATGTACAAAAGTGGCAACATTTAACACACCGGTTTAATTTGTGTTTACATGCGAAACAAAAACCAAAAGAAAATTAACAGGCAAAATAGCACATTTCAGAATTAGCGCGTCGACCCTTAATTAACATGAACTGTGAATTGACCAAAGGTTAATTAAAAGCTAAAAAGGAAAATATATTTTAACACTAAAATAAACTTCGAACATAATAGAAGCTAACAGGAAAATATATTTTAACACTAAAATAAAATTCGAACACAATATTAATTAAAAGCGAAAGAAGAATAAATATTTGGAAAACGAAATAAAACTCGAACATTAAATTAATTTTTTTTTTCAACCTAAAATTCGTGCATAAACTTAACAAATAAAACTCGAACTTAACAATGAACGAACAGGAAAATTTATAGGAAAAACAAAATGAAATCGAACATAAAATAAGCTTACCGCCAGTATATTTAAAAATCAACATAAAATCTAATTTCCACCGCAGGGAAAGAAAATATATTTTAAAACCTACCTTTAAGCCAACTTAACCGGATGTTAAAGAAAATATATGTTAAGATTGAAACGAAATTTGCCTAAAACGAATTAGATTTTGATGCAAAATAAAATTGAACTTAACGTAGTCTATTATGAAATATATTTCGATACAAAAAGAAAAAAAAATTTTTTTTTACTTTGCTTAAACAAAACCAAATGCAATTAACGTAAACTTAACTAAATTAGAAGTTTGTTTAAAGGAAGCAAAGATAATGAAACTAAAAATGCTTTTAAAACCAACTTTTCTTTTGTAATTTAAACTTAAGTAACGACCTTTATATTATACCTATTCGTATTATATTATTATAATTAAACAAGTTGTATCACTAAAAAAATGATTCACTAAGGTTTTATTACTTCGCCATCTAGACATGCGGCTGGGTAAGTAGGCTTTAAACCGCGGCTTATCAGAGGGCTCCTGATAATAAAATGAATCAGGAGAAGGTTGGGCGGGTAAAGACCGGGTGGGGAAAACAACACCTTCTCCCCTCCCCGACTTTAGAATCACCGTCACCAAGCCACCTTATAGTCGTCTCCCTCTATGTCAATTTTCTTTCTTGAAGTTGTTCCTTTAACCCTCTGCACCAGATTTTTTATTTTCCTGTAACCCCCAGGCATCCCACGGTCCGAAGCAACCCCACTCCCATTTTCCCTGAGCTACGACCGAAGCATAGCTAGGCGTGCAGAAACCGCTTCGAGGCGGTGGGACTTGGCGATTCTAACATCTCAGCCAAGAACTGGGTAATTGTTTGTTACAGAAAATAATTGGCGCCCAACGTGGGGCAATGTTTGTTACAGAAAATAATTGGCGCCCAACGTGGGGCCCTGTTTTCGTAAACGGCTATGTTTTCGTAAACGCCAAGTTTCTTAAACAGCTTAAAAAAAAATGAACTTTGAAAATTTTCGAGAAATTTGTTTTACTTAAATTTTTTTTGATAAACAGCCCTTTTGCTTCTTAACCTTTTTCCAATCCCCTCCCCTCTCCTTGCCCACAACGCAGACTAATACAAAGATTTTTTTTTTGGGTCAGTTTAAATCAAGACATTTGGTTTAGTTAATTTTCTTTCGATTGCTTAACATTAATTCTTCAAGGATAGCAGAGATCTAAGTCATCTTGGGTTCTGACCGGGGGAATGATGGGTAGTAATCGGCAAAGCTACATCTTAATTGCAAAATTAATATATTTTTTTTGTCGTCAACAGTTTTCCTATGAAGTCGTGAAATTTTGTCAGGATTTGTGATATAACTTCTTACGGTTGATCATACCGAAAAATTTCCTGCTTCTTAATGAAGTTTTTCCTATCGCGATTCATCTTCAGTTGAGATTTTTGCCTATGAATAGTTTTGTAGGTGAACTCACTGAAGGGTTTCAACTTAAACAATAGTTTCCAGTTAAGCACAGTTTAAAAGGAGTGGTGACGTGTGATTCAAAGATAAGCCTAAGTTTTTTTTTGCCTGTACCTTGATGCCGCATTTCAGTGATGGTGAAGAAATAACAGTGATTTAACTAATTGAAATTTTTTTTTGTGACTTGCCTTTATCTTATCGATAAAATTTTTCTTTTCTTATCTTATCGTTATCTTCTCGCGTAATTATCGTTACCTTATCGTTTTCTTATCGTTATCTTAACGTATCATTATCTTATCGTGAAATCATCGAGATACTATCGTTTTATTATCTTTATCCATATTCTCGAGAAATTATCGAGATCCTATCGTTACAGTATCGTTATATCTTCGCTATAGTTATACTATTGCGAAATTGTCGCTGCATTATCGATTACGCTATCGTTAATTTATCCTTTTGTTCGCTATCGATAAATTATCGTTAAATGTTCGAGGTCCTATCGTTTTATTATATTCATTTTACCTGGACGGAATATTATCGCGATATTATCGTTTTACTATCGCTATTCAGATTATCGCTTAATTATTGCTACATTATCGCGATATTATCGCTTTAATATCGTTATATCTTCGTTATCGTCATATTATTGCGAAATTATCGCGATATTATCGATATCGATCACGTTATCGCTAATTTATCGTTAACTGATTGCTATTAAATCATCCTAATACTACTATTACCTACCCATACATAAGTTATCATACTTACACATATAAGTTATCCAACTTATATATAAAAAAAAAAAAAAAAAAAAATATATATATATATATAAATATATAAAAGAACTTTATCTATAGTTCTTATACTATTATACCCCTGTGGTAAATTCAGTATTATTGGAATCAATTTTCTTGTGGACTTGCACCTCTAGGGATTTTCAGGCAAAAGTCGAAGCTTATAGTTGTTCTTATCGTTTTTTTAGTCAAGCCTGGCTAACGCCAGCTAAAGGTGGAAGAAGTGAGTTGGTGGCTCACTATATAAATTTTGGTTTTATATTTTTTTTTCTTCATTTCCTACTCGATGATGGTACCACGGAGCCCGCTGGGTTCTCCACATCCCAACGGAGCAGAAGCACTGGACAATACATTTTGCGCGGTGTGTAGCGAGGAGCTTAAGAGTGTGGAGGATAGAGTCGCAACTAAATGCAACCATCGGTTTCATCGGCACTGTATTTGCACGTGGTTGGAGAAGAATCCAACTTGCCCAGTTTGCAGGCAGCCTTGTGGATTTGCAGAGCTGACTACAATCACAGAAAACATGACGTCTTCGACGAGCCTTGTGAATACTCGTTCACAGGGAGCCACGAGTAAGATGAGAGGTGGTGCCGTGCGAGGTCGTTCGCTTACTAGAAGCGGAACCCGCAACCAAACAGCTACCAACCCAGGGACACCTCAACAAGCCACGTCAAGGCCGGCGAATAGTCCAAGCCCAAGACGGCCCAAGACTACGGATAGTCAAATGTCAGAGAGGAGGATGCAGGAAATTGTTAACGAGTCTTTGAATACCTTTCGTCAGGAGGTCGCCTCCACGATTTCAAATGAGCTGCAAAATCTTTTTCAGAACTTTAACTTAGGAGGAAATCGTCCGCTACCTGCTAGATCGGTCGAAAACCTTCTACCCATTCCATCTAGGGAAGACCCAATCGCATCTAGGATTCGGCCAAGCCATAATTTTCCAAGCCCAAGTCGTCCAAGCCAAGAGTCATTTCCTACAAACACTGAACGCGTGGCCAACACGATTCATAACTGGCACATCAAATTTAACGGTTCTTCCGACAACTTTTCAGTTGACGAATTTATTTACCGTATCAACATTCTTACCAATAACCATCTCAATGGTAATTTTGCGCTTTTGTGTCGGCATGTGCATTCATTGTTTGAAGGAAAAGCCCAAACTTGGTTCTGGCGACATCATCGTCTCGAAGATACTTTGGAATGGTCGGAACTGTGTCGAGCGCTACGCAGGCAGTTTAAAGATGACAGTACTGACTTTGATATCAAAGATGATATTCGCAGAAGAAAACAAAAATCTTCTGAACCATTTGATGACTTCTTAGAAGCTATTATGAGCTTGTCGGATAGACTTAGAGAGCCTTTGACGGATTCTGAACTAGTAGAAATGGTAGTTAGGAACCTTAAACCTGATTTAAGACATGAATTGCTACATTTTAACTTTCGAAACATTTCTGATTTACGCCGAGAAGTGCGAAAGCACGAAAAGTTTTTCAAGGACGTTTTTAGCCGTTCCTTTTCGAAACAAATTCCTCCACAAAGGCAAATTGCTGAACTTTCGCATGAGACGCATGCGCCTGTTCATGAGACTGGTGAAAATTCTAGCAATCTAGGAGTTGATGTCGAGGTCAACGCGGTCAGTACGTTGTTAAAGTGTTGGAATTGTGACGAAATCGGTCATGGTTACCAATTGTGCCTCAAACCACGGCGAGTCTTCTGCTATGGGTGTGGTACAGTGGACGTTTACAAACCAACGTGTCCAAAATGTAGTCCCAAAGCGGAAAACTCGAAGTGGGATATTCGTCAGCAGAACGGCGGGCGTCCACAATCTCGACCTCGGAATTAGAACCTCTTCGTATTTTGCAAAACTCATCACCATCTTCACCAAGTCCTACCCAACCAACTCGCTTTCGTCCTTATCACGTTCGACTCCAAGAATATCTTGAGGCTCGAAATAGAATTTTTAATGAGCCAAGTCTAACAAAAACTCGTTCGTCTTCACGCATAAATGCTTTTTGGAAGCGCTTAAAATCTCTGCGCAACATTGTCATTTCCTCGATCTCTTTCAAGCCATCAGACATTCGTCCTTATACAAATCTTAAAATTTCAAATACTAATTATTTGGCTTTGCTCGATAGTGGGGCAAATAAAAGTTGCATTGGTCATGATTTAGCAAAAATTTTGATTTCAACTCGTAAGTTTATAAAACTGGTCACTAGCGTCAAAACAGCAGACGGACAAAATCAGCAGGTCGTGGGTTCGATTATTCTTCCACTAACGTATGAAGATAAAACCAAAAACTTTGAATTTTTACTCGTTCCTTCTCTACAACAAAATATTATTTGTGGTTTCGATTTTTGGAATTGCTTCGGCATTAAATTATCTTTTGACAACAAACTCGAAGAGTTAGAATTCTCGGATGATCCGAACTTGGTCAGTCTCACACCGACACAAAGACAACGATTGGACGCGACAATTGCCGCTTTTCCTTCGTTTGAAAAGGAAGGGTTGGGCCTGACTACCTTGATAGAGCATTCGATTGACACGGGAGCCGCGATTCCAATCAAACAAAGATATTATCCCATATCACCGGCCAGAGAAAAATTATTGTGCCACGAGATTGATCGCATGTTACACCTAGGAGTCATCGAAGAGGCGGATAACTCTCCTTGGTCTTCACCAGCCGTTGTCATTGTTAAACCCGGAAAAGTTAGATTTTGTTTGGACTCGCGTAAATTGAATGAGGTCACCATTAAAGACGCGTATCCTATCCCTAATATAGACGGTCTTATTTCCCGTCTACCACCTGTGCACATTATTTCGAAAATTGATCTGAAAGATGCCTTCTGGCAAATTCGATTAGATCTTGCCTCACGCCAGAAAACCGCATTCACTGTGCCGAACCGCCCTTTGTACCAATTCACTCGCATGCCTTTCGGCTTGTGTAACGCCCCTCAGTCCATGTGCCGACTTATGGATAAAGTTATTCCATATCAGCTAAAAAATCATGTGTTCGTATACTTAGACGATCTTTTGATCGTGTCGCAGTCTCTTGATGAGCACATAGTACATTTACTAGAGGTGGCAGCTCGGTTACGTCAAGCAGGCCTGACGATAAACATAAAGAAAAGTCAATTTGGCATAAAGGAGGTGAAGTACTTAGGATTTGTGGTGGGAAGTGGAAACCTGAAGGTGGACACGGATAAGATCGCGGCAATAGCCGAATATCCGGTTCCAAAAACGATTCGACAGCTTCGTCAATTTTTGGGTATGGCAGGGTGGTATCGACGATTCGTTGACGATTATTCGTCAACTACTTTTGCTCTGACCGAGCTGTTGTCCAAAAAGAAAACCTTTGCGTGGAATGACGCGGCACAAAGCGCTTTTGATTTGCTTAAATCTAAATTGTCTTCAGCCCCTTTTCTAGTACATCCAAATTACGACAAGGAGTTCATTGTCCAATGTGATGCCAGCGGTTTTGGAGTTGGTGGTCTTCTTGCGCAAGTAGATGAAAATGGAGACGAGAGACCAATCGCCTTCATGTCTCAAAAGCTTAATAAAGCGCAAAGAAACTACTCTGTGACCGAACTGGAGTGCCTAGCAGTGGTACTGGCTATCAAAAAGTTTCGGCCATATATCGAAGGACATGAGTTTCGGGTTGTGACGGATCACGCTAGCCTAAAGTGGCTGATGCGGCAGAAAGACTTGAGTGGCAAGTTAGCGAGGTGGGCATTAAAACTGCAAGGTTTCACTTTTAAGATAGAGCACCGAAAAGGGAGCGAAAACGTAGTGGCCGATGCCTTGTCGCGAGCATTTGAAGATAGCGATATTGTAGAAAGTTTAGAGATCGAAGTTTTACCCGTAATCGATTTGAATTCTACTGCATTTGATTCTTTAGAGTATGCTCAATTGAAAGAGAAGTTTTCAAGTTCTGAAATGCCCGATTATAAAATAATCGATAAATATCTTTACTATCGCACCAACTTCGAACAAGGTGAAAATTCTGAAGGGTGGAAACTGTATGTTCCAAGCGAGCTACGAACCGAAGTATTATATGCGGCTCACGATGTGCCTTCTGCTGCCCATGGTGGCATTGCAAAAACTCTTGAGCGGCTTCGTCGTCATTTCTACTGGCCCGGTATGGTGTCCCAGGTGCGCAGCTACATAGGTGCTTGTGGCCTGTGCAAAACTTCAAAAGCACCCACTCACACTCTTCGTCCTCCAATGGGACAAATGGCAGAGAGTGAGCGGCCGTTCCAGAGGCTGTATGTCGACTTAATAGGACCTTTTCCGCGCAGCAAGAAGGGCAACATCGGTATCTTGATCGTGTTAGATCATTTCTCTAAATTCTCCTTTTTAAAAACCCTCAGAAAATTCACTTCGAAACACATAAAAGAATATTTGAAAGAACAGATTTTTGATTGCTTTGGGGTACCCGAAATATTAGTGACAGACAATGGCAGTCAATTCAAATGCAAAGAGTTTGAAGCGTTTCTAAAGAAATATGGGATCGGTCACACGTGCACAGCGGTATATTCGCCGCAATCAAACGCGTCCGAGAGGGTTAATCGAAGCATTAACGAAGCACTGCGCTCATATCTTCGCTCCGACCAACGTGACTGGGATCAATATTTGAGTAGCATAAACAGCGCTCTAAGATTAAGTGTGCATCAATCCATCGGAAATTCCCCATATCACGTTGTTTTCGGCCAAAACATGATTACTCATGGTGACGAGTACAAATTGCTTCGAAATTTAGATCTTCTTCTCGACGCAAATTCCACTTTGCCGCGTCAAGACCATTTCCAATTGTTGAGAGACAATATACTTTCAAAGATGCGAGAGGCGTATAAAAAGAATCAGAAAAGTCACAATCTGCGTACGAGACCAAGAACTTTCAAAGTTGGAGAAGAAGTGATAAGGCGAAATTATGCCTTAAGTGATGCTTCGAAAAATTTCAATGCAAAACTTGCACCCGTGGGCTTGCCCGCTAAAATCAAAAAGAAGATCGGTTATTCGTATTACGTTCTTGAGGATTTCTCTGGTAAAGACTTAGGCACGTACCATATTAAAGACCTGTGGCAATAGTCGTTTCTCCCCTATTTCTGACACTTCTCTGCAGCAGGCTTGGACTAGCATCAGCTTTGTGAGGGTCGACAATTTTGTGGGTGGTGTGAACACCTCCTGTCACTTTTCATTTTCATTTATTTTTCTTTCGATGCATATATTTTGACATATTGTCGGAAATGACTGGTCGTTTCCTGTCTCCGAGGTGAATTTGAGTTCGAATTCAAGCGGGAGTATGGCGGCCGAACGTCCGTTAAAAAAATACCACAAGTAAAGATTTTTACTTGTTATTCAATTGACGGAACGGCGGAAGTGAAGTATTGGCTTCCATACTTCAGATTGAATTTGAATTCGAATTCAAGGGTGGACCGTTGACGGGTTTTTTCACAACCGTCAGTGGTTTTGAAGGGCCATTCGCGATGTTGCGTATTTGCAATAAAGGTAATACGAAAATTTACCTCATAAACTACTTATCGTGAACGCACCTTAAACATAAACTTGTAGGTTTATATCATACTCTCTGCGACAAGTCGTATCAGTCAGCGATGTATTTGAGCGCAAAGCATGAGCAAGTAAAAACTCGTAAAAATTGAGTAAACTTAATGAAAATTATTAAAATGCACTAGAATAGGGCAAATACGCGACATCGTGAGTGACCCTAATATTACACCACCGGGTTGTCTTCTCTTCGTGAACGCCATCTGATGCCACCCGAATGCGGCATAACCCCAATTTTATTTTCTCTTGTCCGCTTCCTTTTGCTCAACTTGACTGAGTAGCATGTGCGATTTAGGGCATCAGCCAATCACAAGCTGTTACGTGGCCACGATACGGCGTGGGGCATTAGCGACGGTAGTGACATCTGGGGAGTGGTGGGCGACTTACGATCAGACCAACGAGTAGGGCCGAAAGTACCCGACTTACCTCGCGGAAAAGGCAACTTGCCCGTGTAAACGCAGTAAAAAGCAGTGTAAGCTCACCCTACGAATTGGACCTCTAATAACCAACCCCAGGGGGCAACACTGACGACAAATAGCACAGCAACGTTGCTAGCTCGACGCAAGTTAACGCCACCTCATTAATTGGAGGAAAACTCGGAGTCAAACTACATCTTGCCCACACATTTGTGTTTGTGCAAATTTCTATTTCGCCAGACAGTGAAAAATTAAAAGAATTGGAGGAGCATCGAATGGTAACTAATTATATTGCAATTAAACATGAAATTTGTTGTACTAACAGCAACATCTACAACAAACCATTTATTTAAAGAGTCTAAGGAACGCATAAATGGTATAGCCAGCGTCAAGTTGTCCGCATTCAACATCAACTCGAGTAACAGCAACAACATTTCGACAATTTTTAATAAAAATTTTACTATTTTGCTGAAAGTGAGAAGGAATCAAAAACAGAAATTGGTGGCGCCAGTGAAGAAAATTTATATAAATTGGAAAAATCAAAACTTTCGTATAGCTGCGTCTTGATTAAAAGCAAACTTTAGTTAAATTCGTCATATAAAAAAATAAATTCGTCAACTTCAAAAATTCTAGAGAAATCAATAAAAGGAAAAAAAAAAAAAAAATTAACGAAAAGTGAGCGTAAGTGAATAGAAATCGATAAAAAATCATTAAACTTCGAAAATTTTTGTGCATCAGTTTTGAATTTTATAAATTTATTACAGGAAATTTGTTGCACCAATACTGTCAGCAAGGCCAACGCTACTAGCGCAACCACCACCAAAGCGCCTCCAGCTCGCCAACAACGCCAGCAGCTACGGCGAAAGCGAGCAGTCACAACAACCAAAAAGGCCAACGCTACTAGCGCAACCACCACCAAAGCGCCTCCAGCTCACCAACAACGCCAGCAGCAAGCACACTGTCTGTCAGCAAGACCAACAACAGCGAGCACCGAAACAGCACCATTACCACTAGCCATCCACCACCAACGGGACACCAGGTTTTCTTACCTTTTATATTACGTTATTCCGATAAGGTCATTTACATATGCATGGATATGTATGACGGGCTTATTGCAATAGCGTGACAAGTGACAAGTTCGAATCATTCGTTTTTTTTTGGTCAAAACTTGTTTCCTAAAATTTTCCGATTGTTCTTGTGTCTTGTCGAGTTGTTGCAATAAGCCCGTCATACTTATGCCAATGTAAAGCCTACAAAGGCTTATATTCATAAAATTGTCAACTAGTTTTTGTTTTTTTTTGTAACCTAAGGGCAAATCTGACCTTGTAAGGTCCAACCTAAAAGTCCTAAGAATTAGGCGGGTTTATGGTTATGATTAACCTAAACTCTTCTGAACCAACATATATTTTCAAAAAGTAGATTTTTTTTTTTTAAATAACAAAATAAAACGCGAACAGTAAATAAATTTTTTTTTTACAACTTAAAATTCGTACCTAATTGGGCAATTCACCGTTCATTGTAATGTTTGAATATATTAATATTTTAATGTGCTAATTCTGTACAACTGTGAGCACAACTAAAGTGAACGGTGTTGATGTGCAGTTTCGCTGGATGCGCTGGAATCTTTAATATGCAGCTCAGATATTTTAGATTCTATGAAAAGTTAACTAACTCCATGTAATATTAAGTTTTTGAAAACTTCATCAACATTATTTACCCGACAACTTTTTTTTTCTTTTCCACGTAAAACAGCTGTTCACGAGACGACACATTAACACTCTACAAAAGCATGCCTTAGGGCATGTACAAAAGTGGCAACATTTAACACACCGGTTTAATTTGTGTTTACATGCGAAACAAAAACCAAAAGAAAATTAACAGGCAAAATAGCACATTTCAGAATTAGCGCGTCGACCCTTAATTAACATGAACTGTGAATTGACCAAAGGTTAATTAAAAGCTAAAAAGGAAAATATATTTTAACACTAAAATAAACTTCGAACATAATAGAAGCTAACAGGAAAATATATTTTAACACTAAAATAAAATTCGAACACAATATTAATTAAAAGCGAAAGAAGAATAAATATTTGGAAAACGAAATAAAACTCGAACATTAAATTAATTTTTTTTTTCAACCTAAAATTCGTGCATAAACTTAACAAATAAAACTCGAACTTAACAATGAACGAACAGGAAAATTTATAGGAAAAACAAAATGAAATCGAACATAAAATAAGCTTACCGCCAGTATATTTAAAAATCAACATAAAATCTAATTTCCACCGCAGGGAAAGAAAATATATTTTAAAACCTACCTTTAAGCCAACTTAACCGGATGTTAAAGAAAATATATGTTAAGATTGAAACGAAATTTGCCTAAAACGAATTAGATTTTGATGCAAAATAAAATTGAACTTAACGTAGTCTATTATGAAATATATTTCGATACAAAAAGAAAAAAAAATTTTTTTTTACTTTGCTTAAACAAAACCAAATGCAATTAACGTAAACTTAACTAAATTAGAAGTTTGTTTAAAGGAAGCAAAGATAATGAAACTAAAAATGCTTTTAAAACCAACTTTTCTTTTGTAATTTAAACTTAAGTAACGACCTTTATATTATACCTATTCGTATTATATTATTATAATTAAACAAGTTGTATCACTAAAAAAATGATTCACTAAGGTTTTATTACTTCGCCATCTAGACATGCGGCTGGGTAAGTAGGCTTTAAACCGCGGCTTATCAGAGGGCTCCTGATAATAAAATGAATCAGGAGAAGGTTGGGCGGGTAAAGACCGGGTGGGGAAAACAACACCTTCTCCCCTCCCCGACTTTAGAATCACCGTCACCAAGCCACCTTATAGTCGTCTCCCTCTATGTCAATTTTCTTTCTTGAAGTTGTTCCTTTAACCCTCTGCACCAGATTTTTTATTTTCCTGTAACCCCCAGGCATCCCACGGTCCGAAGCAACCCCACTCCCATTTTCCCTGAGCTACGACCGAAGCATAGCTAGGCGTGCAGAAAC